>VZSF01005156.1:0-44937 GCA_013398295.1 Chionis minor | reverse complement strand
TTTTCTCTGCTTGTGATCAGTAAAATACAATTATCCAATTACCTCCCATCATCTTAGCACTGATTGGTCAATTGTATTAACACTTGATGTCAGGGTCAGGGTATGCGAGCTGCTGCTATGTGGCACTGCTGCCACCTGGTTGACAGTCTGGGAACNTCCCTTTTTCTCCCCTTCTCTATTTCAATGCAGGTCTGATCTCATTTCCAAGCTCAGCCTGGTGTATTTCAGATCCACAAGTTGGATTTCCCTTCTGCACAGCAGTCAGTTAGTCCCCCATCTTCTTCCACATACCAGTTATCTTCCCCCTTTTCTTCCTTCCTTCCTGCCTCCCTCCCTTCCAAGATGACACATTCCCAGGAGTGCAGCCGCTTCTTTCAGTTTTCAGTTTCATCCCCGAAATGCATAGCCTTTGCACAGCCGAATCCCGTGCTCCCTCCCATTAGCTTCAGCTTGAATTCTCCCTGTGTGTGCATGCACATACGCATGTATGTATATATCCAGTTCCTGACAGCTGCTGTTGTTGCTGGGAGTAGCTCCGCTTTTCTGTCGCTCCGGCTTTTTCTTACTCCCCACCTTTCAGTGGCACCCTAGGGTTTGCAAATGTCCCAGGGCCAGTTTTTCTGGCTACACTCCTTCTTGCCTGCCACTCTCTCCCCTCTTTCNTCAGGGTTACCTTAAGAAATCTTCAATTCAGAAAACAGTAATTGAAAAACAAGGGATCATCTTGAGGAAAGGAATGTCAAAACTCATTTTCTTAAAAGCCTGTCTGATTCTGACAGTTCAACCAGTATTTGCAGGTACCAGCCTAGCCGCTGAAGCAAAGGGAATGACATAAAATGAAATGAGGTATAAAGCTATCTTTGCAAAAGCCGTACAGAACAACCAGTATTCAAAGGTACCAATTTTAGCCACAGAGGCAGAGGAATGACAATAAAATGAGTTATAGAGTTTTCTTCGAAAAAAAATGTAACAGTGGAAATAATTTACATGGAAAGACAATCTGTTTTATAATTACAGAAATAAATATTGGTTCAAAAATTATATACACAGAAGTGTATACATAAAAGTCCATTTTGGTAGATGTTCCAGGCCAAAAGCCCTACGAAGTGCTTCTAGGTTTCAATGGGTTTAAGTGATGGCTCCAGTGAGCTGTTAAGTTACAGCAATACAACACTACAATGTGTAGACACATCTGTCAAATCTGTTGCAGTTTGATTAGAATGACTTCTGACCAGGATTTTTGATTTTTCTAAATTGATTCCCTAATTCAGGCTAATAAAGTACTGCATTTTGTTATGTACTTACTTATGTGTCAAGGTATGTTAGATGTATTTATGTATGTTAGCTAAAATGCTTGTATCTTGTTTTTTCAGGGACTTAAATTCAATAGAAAATTTACAGAAAACTTTGCATGTGTAAAGTTAGATATGCTCTCCAGGATCAAGGGAAGCAGAATATGGATGATGTATGTGCTGGCATATGTCTCTCTCAAAATCAGAAAGAAATTATTTACAGGTCTAACTCCTCCACACAACCCCAAAAAAGGAATTAGTCACGCGCTTTCATGGTAATTATAGCAAACTTCATATATTAAGCAGTAACACTGAGTTATTCCATGCATGCAATAATATAGCTAGCTCTTTCCTCAGTCCTCTCTCAAATGGCCAAGTTATATTTGGTATTCTTACTTAGCCTTCAACTTTGGTGTGAAACTGGCATACTTAAAAAAAAAAGAAAATAAATTTTTGTTATATGTCATATTATAAGTTTTTCTAGAATTATGTAATTCATAAGATAGCTGAGTTCAGTCAAATAACATTTACTGAATCATTGACTTTCAGATTTATTCTACTGACTCAGTGGGATTTCTGGTGAGAAAGTTCTACCAGATATAACTTAAGCAACTGGAAGCGGGTTGTAGAATTATAGAATCGTCTAGGTTGGAAGGGACCTTTAAGATCATTGAGTCCAACCATGAACCTAACACTGCCAAAACCACTATTCAACCACGTCCCTAAGCACCATGTCTACATATCTTTTAAATACCTCCAGGGATGGTGATTCCACCACCTCCCTGGGCAGCCTGTTCCAATGCTTGACAACCCTTTTGGTGAAGAAATTTTTCCTAATATCCAGTCTAAACTTCCCCTGGCACAACTTGAGGCCATTTCCTCTGTTGTTATTGTTTTTTACTTGGGAGAAGAGACTGACCCCCACCTCACTACAACCTCCTCTCAGGTAGTTGTACAGAGCAATAAAGTCTCCCCTGGGCCTCCTTTTCTCTGGACTAAACAACCCCAGTTCCCTCAGACACTCCTCATAAGACTTGTTCTCTTCGACCCCTCACCAGCTTCGTTGCCCTTCTCTGGACAGGCTTTAGAATCTCAGTATCTTTCTTGTAGCGAGGGGCCCAAAACCGAACACAGTATTCAAGGTGAATACAGTATTCAAGGTCCTTAATCACTGTTAGATCATTTAGCATCTTACCTTACTATCACTGAAATAAATGACAAACACAAATTACATACAATGAGAAAGACTGAGTGTGTAGTAATAATGAAGAACCCAAACATAATGGTCTTTCAAGAGTGCTAAAAAAGATTTTGGGGGGGTTTTGGAGAGGACTGCAAGTGCGATAGGAGATGAAGTTGCTGACAAGTAACAATCTTTTACTTGGTTGGTGAACTTATTTTGTTCCTGATTCACTGATGCCACTGATGTATTTTGGGCCTACAAACATCTTATGAGAGTCTTTTTCTTTTTACTACTTAAAATCTGAAAAATCACAAAGTTGTTTCTTTAAAAAGAGCCTGAACAATTTCCTGCTAATACTAAAGAGCCTGTGAGCAAAAGTAGAGGTTTCTATGACTGAATTAAAGAAATACATAGGTGTCAAAAATAGAAGACACACAGATTTTGGGGATCTGATCAGAATCTGAGACATAAGCATCTGCAATAGCTACAGTATCTCTGTGGATACAAACTAATATTTCACTTTTGATGGAAATTTGAGCATTTTGTATTTTGTATGTCATTCAAATTACATAAAAATACAAATTTCTAACATATGACAGCACTTAAATAAATGTACATATATATATACACAAAGATAATATATTTGCTGGCATAGATGTGACTAAACACAAACTTAGTATCAAGACTGTAATATGCTGTAGGCTATGTTATAATCTTCTCTCTTAAATTTTGTTATTTTGAATATATCAATTATGTTTTATCACCTAATAAACATAGAAGATAGAGTGATTAGCTTCTTATAACATAACTTCAAAACAACATCATTTCTGATATTTATCAGATGACACTGCATGCTATATGAAAAGGTAAATGTCTTTTTAGTAAAAAAAAAAAAAAATTATATTATCTGTTTTACAAGCATTCACCTATGTGTTAAACCTATTTAAAACAAATATTTTAGTATTATCACAATGTCACCCCTAATCAAACATTAAAAGGGTGTGCAACTTTTTTCCTTTCCTTAAAAGGGTGTGCAACATTCTATGCTGTTGCCTCCAAATAATATTGTTTGTATATTGCCTGAAATATTTTATTTTGCAGGTTTCCTGTGCAGGAAAAACAATTACCTATGTATCAGTTCACAAAAGCCATCCAATACGGTGAGCTCATATGCAAAATGAAAGCACCATGGAAAACTTTTGATGATAAACATGATGCAATGTTTTACAAGCACAGACAAGGTGAGACAGAGGAAATACCCTCAAGGCCTTCTGTTTAGTTCCTAGACTAGGGAATTGCTACCCTTCATGCCCATTCCCCACCACATTGCACACTCAGGTGGACAGCAGGTGTTAAGAGCAGCTGTTACTTCATCTTCTTCCTGGATGGAAGCTGCCTTGGAAGTGCTACCAATCCCAAACACACGGCAGAGATCACTGGGTCCTGGTTCCTCTTATGGACCAAGATCACCATGAATCAAAGGGTGAACTGTAAAGAAAACTAAACATAAACTGGCAAGGGAACTTTGTTTTTCAAATAATGGGACAAGTCTGCCTGATCCTGAGTATGGGAGGATAACAAAACTCAAATATATGCACTGGCAAATCTTCACATAACAGACATGGACAGCAACAGATTACTAAAACACACCTTTTCCTTCTTGACATAATGTGAGTTAAAGAACTAAAGTTCGGTGTGTGATTTGCACTGGGAGGGACTAGCGGAAAAGACTAGATGTTCAAAATTGTCAGTCATTTGGTAGAAGAGAAACATCACTAAAGCCTAAGAAAAGGGAATTCTGACCTGTAGATAAAGGAGCAGAGAAACTTTAAAATTGAATAAGGATAACCAAAGTTTAAGGAAAAGAGTGAAACCAGACCATTTTACTTATACAATGTAAAGTGAAAAGCAGTTTCAAGTTGTACTAAGTCAGTGACAGACCTGCCTTCCTTTTAAATAAACATGAAGAAATCATAAAGGAAGCTGTGGAACATGTTTTTCTTTCTATTTTATTAAGCATTGCTGACAAGAAGCTGCTAGTATGTGGAGACAGTACTTGAATCCTCTTACTGCTTACTGCTTTCAAATTGAACAAAAACTGCTGACAAACGTACTTTTGACTGCATGGATCTAGGATCAAGCTCACTAATAAATTCAGGGATTCAGGAGAGATCCTAAAAATCTCAGACTATGTAAAATATGCCATGCATAATCTCACAGGGAGACTGTGATTTTTGTAATGTAATCAAAGCTCATGGTACATACTTTCCTGAATATGTAATTTCACCAATTATTGTTCAATTCTTTTAATATGAAAAACACTAAAATCAGATGCATAACCATCAAAATTAGCAGCTGACTATAATACTGCCTCATTTATTAATTTTCACATATTTTTGTTCTGATATTTACAGTTCTAGTGAGAAATTTTGTTTTGTACGTAACCTACTGGATCACAGAAGCTTGGAAGAAGTAAGAGAAAAGATATCCTCCTTTCAGGAAAATCTGGGTAAAACCACAGCACATGTGACTTTGGCACATGAAGTTTAAGTGACTCACGTCTCCATAATATCATAATATTTGTTGTTTCTGGTAAAGACGGAACTGAATAGTGGTTTTCATTAAGTTGTTTATATTTAAAAGGAGCCATATTCTCAGAACTCCTGTACAGTCATTGTCCAGTCAGGTTAACAGGACAAGTTTAGAATTGTTCTACAGTTTTGCTACAACATTTTCATCTTCGATGTTAACAACCCATCACTGTAAAGCAACCTGCTGTCTAGACAGACTTTCTAGAATTTCTGCTTATGGAACTGAACCCTTCAGAGTCAGTGTTTCCATTATGGCAGAGACAACCATTTCACCAAACTGAACATAAACCAGCAACGTGCCCTTGCTGCAAAGAAGGGTATCCTGGGCTGCACTAGACACAGCATTGACAGCAGGTTGAGGGATCCTTCCCCTCTGCTCGGCACAGCTGGAGTATTTTGATCAGTTCTGAGCTCCGCAGTACAAGACAGACATGAACAGATCGGGGAGAGTTCAACAAAAGGCCAACAAATATGATGGACTGGATCACCTCCCCTATGGGGAAAGGCTGAGAGAGCTGGGACTGTTTAGCCTGAAGAAAAGAATGCTCAGAGGCAATCTTATTAATGTCGAAAAATACATGAAGGGAGGGTGCAAACAGGATGGAGCCAGGCTGTTCTCAGTGGTGCCCAATGACAGGACCAGAGGCAATGGGCACAAACTGAAACACAGAAGGTTCCCTCTGAACATCATAAAACACTTTTTTACTGTGAGAGTGACCAAGCACTGGCACAGGTTGCCCAGAGAGGTCATGGAGTCTTCCCTGCTTGGAGATATTCAGAAGCCATCGGGACATGGGACTGGGCAATTGGCTCTAGGAGGTCCTGCTTGAGCAGCAAGGTTGGACCAGATGACCTTCAGAGCTTCCTTCCATTCTCAGCCATTCTCTGATTCTATAATTTAATAGTTCATAAAAATATTTCAATGAAAGGAAAGTAAGAAGCCTTTTAATTAATTAGTAAAAATATTTTTTCTAATCTGTTCTCAGATTCTTTTATTCACCTGTGTGCCTAGGAGAATTATGTGTCTACCATTTAACTCAAACTAGATGAGGAGATTTTTTTCTAAAAAAATAAGTGCTATTTTAAGGAAAAAAATATGAAAAAGACAAACCACTAACAAAAAAAGTTAACCTTTTCCTAATTTTACACTTGGGACTGTTTTGTTACAATTCTGACTAGGGCCTATATATATATATATACACACACACATAGCTAGTATAAAAACTTTTATGAAATTATGTCCCTATCAAGAGATTACTCTTTAGGGTTGGTAATCACTTTTAAGTTTACTGTAGCATGACTTTAGGGTATCTAATATTTAATAGAGTTAGACTGCTAAGCCATAAGAGTATACACGTATTCACAAAAGTAACTGCATATTGTAAAAAGCAAAAGCTTCCTCTGCACCCAGCAGAAGAATGCTGGTTCCACTGAGGTCAATGACAAAATTTCTGCTGACATAAATAAGACCACAATTTTACAGAGCATCTTTTTTTCATGTGATTTTAAATTTAACTTCCATTCCAAACTCTGTCTGTGAACTCAGCATCTTGAAGATCAACATTAACCTTCATTCTAACTTTTTTGATATAGTTATTTCCAAAACAAGGAAGGAAAAGTTATTTTCTTTTTCTGAGTCACAACATGCACACAAATGTATTCATTCAAACACACTGTTAATTCACCTTCATTTGGCTAGAAATAGACTGTAGATATGTTCCCTGAAATATAGGGCACAACTTAATCACTACTGGTACATGTAGTCCTTCAGTACTATTTTTTCACATCCTATTCCAGTTTTCATTTAAACTAATTAGTCCAGGTTAGGAAGAAGTGTGTGTCAAAACCCCTATGACAAAATCAAATTGCAAGTGTGATTTTTATGGGTAGTAATCTTAGCAAACAACAAAAGCTGTACAATGTTATTATTATTATTAATGATAATAGTAAAGATTTTGTATTTTTCTGTTTCAATTTCCAGTTCTTGGTAACAGTCATGCTTTTCAACTTCCTATAAAATAGAAATATTTTTGACTGAAATTAACTACTGTATTCAACATTAAAAAATCTGACTCACAAAATGGCTTAGAACAAAATTTCAAGTGTTTTCACTCTAAAACAGTCCTGAGAAAGATGGCCCAAATCCTGCCATTTTCCTATGGCACTGATTTCAAGCTTAGAATTCAAATCTAGATAAATTCTCTTTGCAGGACTGAGTGCCACTGACACTAAACTGTTGTAAATTCACTCTATGGGGAGGAGCAACTCCTTTGATTTTAATGGAGTGTCTCCAGATTAATGCCAGTGTAGATGAGAAGAGAGCGTGGTCCTTCATTTTATATTCATACCCCATCTAACATGTATTTGGTTTTGTAGAATCATAGAATTATTTAGGTTGGAAAATCTCAGTAGACTGAAAAAGGACTGTTTCTTTTAAACTGAATTTTTGAGAATGTAAAATTTAAGAATATAGACAACTAGACTTGGACATGAATGATGCATCATTTTGGAAATAATATCTTTGCATTGTGACAGCATTTTCTTTTCTTCAGTGAATTTTAAATAGCAAGACTATGATACTCTGACATAGAGTGGAATGTATAAGACATCTTAATTTCTTCTGTGTAGTTATTGTGACTGGAAAATACAATTTCCATTTATTGAGAATAAAATCTTCACTGCATATGCTTCAAAACATTACTGAGAAACAACCTAGGAGGCATATTGTTGTACCCTATCCTCATGTTTAGCATACATTCAAAGTGAAATTGTGGTATGGAGAAAAGACCTTCAGTTTAACCTCTGAGCCAAGGAAAAAGTAACATTGCAGGTTTCCGAATTTTCAATCCAAAAATAGATATGGTTTGCTTTAACCATGCAAGGTCCCAAAGAAAGTTATATCATTCAATAAATTGAGGAGGAAAATAAATGTTGTACGCAAAGAGATCATTGATAGAGAAAATTGCCACAATGGAAAAAATAAGTTCATGGTACAAATAACATTAGTCAGGGAGATAGCTTTCATTTTCAAGGTTTATTTTCAGGTACTTTTAACTTTCTAAATAAATTACTTTGACTAAATATCTTCAACATCCTCCGTACCCAAAATCTGGACATCATTTTTACACGTCAGACAAATTTCTAGTTAACCCTTATTGGTCATTATGAAAAAAACCATGGACTTTTATAGCAAAATTTTTCAAATTTTTTTTTTCCCCCTTTTTTTTTCTTCTTAAATCACTAGTGGCTTATCCTTGGCCACTGGAAAACAACAGAACTTTTTTTTTATTTATTTATTCTAATTCAAATGGATTGAAGTACTATAACGCATATAATATACATAAGAACCTATTTTCTTACCGTCAGTGCTTCCAGGATTGTGACCAGCGATGAGGACATCAAAAGCCAGGACTCACTGGGATTGTATTACCAGAGCCTTTGTATGATCTCAAGATAGAATATTTGATTTCTCTGCACACCTGTCACCCTACCTGTAAAATGGAAATAATACTTACTGAATGTGTTAAACAGGATAGACTCACCATTAATTGATCTAGGAAGTGTAAAGTTTCACCGTTGTGTGAGTTCATGATGTGACACCAGGACAACCATATGATGTGAACTACACCAGGCAAGGCAAATAGAAAAAATATAAGGTAGCAGAAAGGGTAAAATACCATCCTCTTAAATAATTATCATCCTTTTCTGTATTCTATCAGTCAATATTTGATATTAAATAATTTAATATCTCTGAGTGCATTGTGATATAAATGTACTTTGACAAAGGTTGACTCAAACTAGATGGATGGAAAATTCAGGGAACTATTTAGGACCAGCAATGAATGAAGGCAGGAGGTACCGTATTTATACTCACACGTACTCTGAAATATGGTATAGTTTACTTAAAAGACTGATCTTCACCTTGAGTTCTCTGGATTTTCTCACCCAGTGTTCATGTCTCCTTTCTATCTCCATGTTCCCATTAAAATTGTACATCACTTAAAGAACATATGAAATGTGAAATATCTAATTGCCTTTAGCATCATCTTGAAGCGGTGAATGAAAATCTTTAAGAAAATAATAAGCCTCTTGAAATTCTTTTGGAATTTACTTGGCTACTGACAGTCCAGAACAGACCAATAGTCTGCCTAGTCCACTATGGTGTCAATTCGAAAGAGAATGCAGGATCATCCCATAATAGATAGTTCCACAACTTTCATTTCATAAAGTACTATAAGCAGAAGAATAGCCCAGACCCATTTGCATTGGATTTGTGCTTAAGCCCTGGAAAGGTTACAAGGGGAAAAGGTAACTGTATTTTGGAGACAGTAAGAGGAAATAGGTTTAATACAAATAACTATCTTTGTCCCCATTAGGATAGGATCCTTTGAGAAGTTCTAAAAGGAAATTTTGGTTGAGAACATTTCTCATTCTTTATTGATCACATAAATCCTGATAAAAAGTTTAGAAATCCTGCCAGTCACAATTGGTGAAAATGACGGCAAGAATAATGATTATTTAAGGTGTATATATATATTTTTTTTTTTAATCAATGATACTTTAGACTCAGTTTTCCTGCCATTTCTCCAAACTTCATTCCCAGTGGGTATGGTACGGTTTCAAATAGAAACTCACCTTACTGAATCAGATCTGAACTTCAAGATCAAGGGAAGGGTTTCTTGCTAAGGGGGCTATTTCTGGTGGTAAGGAGGACAAAAAACCTGCAAGGAAAGAAACATTGTTTTAAGAAACTGCACATCACAATTATAGGATTGTTTGGGAACAGGAAAAAAACCCCAAGAGGTGATACACAGGAGTCTAGATTTCGTTAACACTTGTGCTAATTGCTTTTTTTCAGGCCTCTACTTCTCTCTCCTTGCACTTTTTCAGTAGCTTAGATTGAAACTCCATTTCCTCACAACTGAATTTGCTTTACACTTATATGTGCACGTAAGTGGAACTTATCACCAACGTGCTAATAAAAATACCTACAATTTAAAAGATAAGAAGTAGTGTCAGTGTCAAGTATACTGTACTGATGTCTTTGGACAATAAGTAGGGGTAATATTAAAAAAAACCTAGACTACTAGGCTGAAGTTTTCAAACTTTCCAATAATTGTTCACAAATATATTTGACGAAGCCAGGGGATATGGGCTTTCATTTAAAATGTTTCAAATGAACCTTATTTTCAAAAGCAGACACAGCAATGTTTGTTAAATCCAGCCTCATTTAAAATGCAGTCTCCAAAGATGAGCCAACTAAAATGAATCATCACTTTTGGAAAACATATTTACTAACTCCATATGTGAAGGCATAGATCTGGAAGCAGGATTTAACCATCTCTGGTCCTGAAGTATATACAGTACATTTTACTAGAATTCTTTTTCTGGAAGAGAAATTTAGAAGAGATATTTAGGTTCAAAGTGCCACTTTGATTCAATCTCTCCCAAAAATAAGGCTATAAATCTGTTTCAACTTCATATAAAAAAACTCTCCCTAGAAATATGATAATTAAAGACAAATTAGTTTTAAAACAAAAATACTGATAATATGAAACTACTCCTATTTTGATAATTTGCTGGGTTTCATGGTTTCGTTGTTTTTTTTAAAATTACTGCCCCTCCTACCAGTTTTCTTAGGAAAATAAAATGAAACAAAATATCAGTATATCAATTGATATTTATTGATATAAAGAAATCAATAAATAAATTATTCCAAAGTGATCATTTTTTTTTTACACAAGTGTTTTCCTTTAACAGTCTCTTAAGTATTCAAGTTATCAAAATCACAGAATTACATTTAGTTAGATGTTTTATTTCCTGCATGACTACCACAGATATAAGAACCAAAGACTGGTTTGTTTCTGCCTTTTAGAGATGTACATATACGTATCTGTGTACATACATGTTTATCATGACATATGGTACTGCTTAAATGTTGTCATTGTCACATTTTTTTATGGTCAAAAACACTGTAGGAATGGATATTTTCATAAAAGAACTTTTCAAACATCTGTAACTTAAAACAGAGAGAAAATTTCCCATATATTTATTCTAAAATAAAGTAGCTTGTAGCTATCGCAAAGTAAATGCTTGTTAAATCTACAAAAGAATATGCTGGAATGAGAGGTAGATTCAGACTGGTCCTTGAACTCAATATTCTAGGATTTTCTGCTTGTTTGTAGGCAGAGTGGCATTGGTATTGAGGAAAGTATTATACGGGGGATAATTTTGCTTCAGCCATGTTTCGTGAAAAATAATAGATTAGTAATTTATGTCAAATCGCGGATTAAGTAGGCGAATGGAAAGAATGTAAAGTTCCAGGACCGATCACTGAGACTGGGACTAGGGACCATTTGTGGTCTGTCTCAGGGGACTTAACAAGCACACCTAAGGCTGCTGCGGCTGCCTCTCCCTGGCTCCAGCAGATGCTCAGGGAGATAAGTAAAAAGAACTCAGTGCACAAGTGCAAAGGATGAGGGGTAAGAAGGTCAGAGGGGGGAAGACTAGGAACCTTTGGCCTGCGACCATCACCGACCACCAAGGAGCATGCGCAGAAGTAGGAAGAAGGATTGCATCAGCCAGCTGAGGGGCATGGTTTTATTTCTCAGAAACTTTATGCATATATGATCACCTCTCAGGAACTTTATATCACTACTTGGAAACTTTATGCATATGTAATCGCTGACACAATAAAAGTATGACAGACACTGTGATCAGTGTGCATGCACGCTTCCATAACATGCACCCAGCGCTGTAAATAAAACTGCTTTGCTCCACGGACTTTGTCCCATTCAAAATATTTTTTACTGGTGAGCACATTTCTCACAGTATTTTTCCCATTAAACTAATGCATCTAAGATAAGAAGTTCTTATTGTTCACATAAAAACTTGGGTTTGCTGCAATTCTTCAATATAAACTTTTCTGAACAACATCAAAACATCACTAAATCTGACTATTCTACAAACAAAACCTCTAGGATAGATTTTAAAAGGTATTCAGGTGCTTAAATGTGTGCATTGGAACTTTCTGTGACTTAGTGATTTTGTCTAAGTGCATTAATCACTTAACTCCCAAACGTCTCCCTCCATCTTTAAAAGCCTTTCAAACAAGAACACATTTTATTTTCTAACATAACAGAAAATAATGTGCTAAAGTTTAAGGTCCATGTGTAATCTTGCAGGGGTAAGGCGTATATTTCTTACAGGTAGTCAGCACCATTCAGGTCAAGATACCAGTGGCTATCCCATTTTCCAAAAGACTTAATTTTGATTTCTTACATCCTTTGAACAGAAGAAAACCAGCAGCTTGTCACTATGGTATTAGGTGGGAGTCAGTGTATGGCAGGATTATGAGTCAGTTATTAAGCCTGCTGGTCAGTGGAAAAAAAAAACCTAAATGCCAAAACAAACAAAAATTTGTCATAACAACTGGAGAGATTCTATGCAGAGAGAAAATGTGTTAGACAATATACTCACGGATTCAAATTTATTTCCAGAATATTATAATATTAAGATATAGAAAACAGAGATACCTACCCTACATTGCCGCAGAAAACTTCAACCATCTGCATCTTATACATTTCTTGTTTAGCAAATCGATTGATGATTACTCTGAGCTAGTTTATACCCATGCCCACCTTCAGGATTTGATTCTGTGAAGTATTTAAGTGGGATATTTACAGGGTAACCATGCTGATGAAAACCTTGTATGCTAAGCTCTAGAATGGCAAGGATTTCTACTTTGGTTAAATGAGAGCAAGTACGTAAATATATCCCAGCCCTTTGTCACAAAACTGTGTGGGAGTAAAGGAGTTTGTTAGGCAAGGTGCTAGAAGTGAGAGGGAAGCTCTAGCTACTTGCAGTTGTGACACATTGTTATTCATTGTGTGGTGTGTCACTCAGACTGTCATAATGCACAGCAGAGAGCATGCACATTATCAGTGCTGAACAGCACTTAGAGCAATTGCAGAGGCACAGTTCAATTTGAGGAAATACCTCTGTCAGAATCCAGGCACAGGTTTGCTGCTCTTTGTGGAATGGATCTGGCAGCACAAGCTAGGGGTTTTCAACTGGTTCCTAACAACCAACAAGATTCATTGATTACCAATCAAGACATATTTGTAAAGGCTTCCTGAGAAGCAGTCAGAATTCCGTATGTAAAGTGCTCACTAAATATTAGTCAGCCACATCAACCAGTCTTGAAGAAAGTGATCTGAACAAAGAACAGGCTAAATGGGCAGTGTATGTATGCATATGGATGACAGCACAACACTTTACACTGAGGAAAAAGGTTAATAAGAGAAGGTAGAATCTGCAGGGTTGGAGAAGGTGTAAATATTAAAATCACCCAGAAAGAACATAAAAAAAGAAAATAAACTTAAAATTATCCGGGAAGAATATAAAGAGATAAGGCAGCAATGTATGGAGAACATATAGAGGCATCAGGTTTAAACACACACACACAAAATAGAAAAGGTGTCAATTAGACAAACAAAGAAGTCTGAATTTCTTGAATACGAAAATCACAAGTTGCGGCTATAAATAATTAAAAGCAGTTTTTATATCTTTGAAAATTAGGTTATATGAACAAAACTTTATACGTGTTATTTCCACTAATATTTACTTCCTCAAGTATATTCAGAAAATAAAATCACAATGAGTAAATTCATCTTCCACACCACCACCCCTCCATCTTTAAAATGACTGCAATATTAAGATAAGTTCTTTAATTTTTCTGCTGCTTTCTGTCTTCTTTCCCCATGTAGAGCAGCACTCTCTGTTTAAGGGGGTTTTTTTTCAGTTGTTGGTTTGGGTTTTTTTAATTTATTTTTTTAAAAATAAACTTCTGACTGGGCGTCAAGAATAAAAAACATCAAAGTCAGACTTTAGCAGCAATTCAGAGAAATAATTCTCAAACATCGTTATGAGGTCAAGAAGCCTTATTGCACTGCCATTGCAACCAGCCATTTGTGAGACCTTCTAGCAGCTAGTATCAGCACTTCTAAACCTTATCTAGACTTCACTCATGCTTTTAGTGGATAACAGGATAAAAATCACACTGTAATCTTCCCTGTTAGAGAAATACTTTGATCAATAATGATTGAGGTGCAGAGCATTTCCTGGGAAACTACTAACAGAGGAGCTATTGATCATGCCCCTTCCCATCAATAATACAAATTTGCTAGTGATATTATAACATAAAAATAAACTAAACCAAATCTGTGAGCTCATTACCTTCAAATTAAGGAAAAAAAACCATAAAGTTGTGTATTCATGCAGGTCTGTTCATCACAGTGTGTCTAAAATCATCACATAGGAACCATTTTACAGCCCACGAAAATGTACCCACCTCATATCTACTGGTAATATTTTACAGTACTACCACAGAAAATTTTCACACCAAGAAAAAGAATTGTCATTCCTGTTCAGTTTCTTTTAAAATTTTAGTAGGCAAAACACAGTCATGTAAGTAGAATTCAACCCTGCCATGTCATTTTTTTATCATTATACAAAAGACAATGGTATCAAAAGACCTGAACTAAACTTCTTAATTTGATCAGTAATTTCATGGTCTAAGCAGCACAAAGCATGTCCCTCATAGTGTGACTATTTCTTACCTCACTGAATACTTTGAGAACTAGCTATTAATTTGGGACAATGCAGCTGCTGGTAAAGGTGGCATGGGAAGGTCAGGATGAATACAAAACTGAAAACTAGAAAGCATTATATATTCATATCTTCATTAACAAATTTATTTCTTTCAATAAGCACTGTACCATCTGTGATTAATTTTTCATAACATGCAGAATTGTTATCCAATGATTTTTAGCAAAACTTAGTACTAAAAAAACCCATCTTTACACATTTAATGGAACAAACAAGCAAGTTAAAGACAAATAAGGGCGAGAGAAAATATACTATTTCATTATGTGATGCTCTGTCTACCAAATTCTGGGGTTCTGCTTTTGGGTTTTTTTCCTTTGATCCTTACATGGGACAAATTAAATTATAGAGTCAGAATTTGGTTTGGAAGGGAACTCCACGGGTCATCAGTCTAGTGTCCTGCTCAAAACAAGTCTAATTAGAGCAGGTAGCTCAGGACAAGCCCTTGAACACCTAGCCCACAATTTCTCTGGCTCGTTTGTTCTGGTATTTAACCATCCTGACAGTATTTTGGTTTTTTTCCCCTATTATTAATGAGAAGTCTGAAAGCCAACCGTGAGAAAGGAATGGCTTAGGAACACCACCTTTGCTGTCCTTAGTGCTGAATTCGCCACGGCAAAGATGGTGTACAATGTCTATAGAAAGGGACGCTTCTACATGTCAGAGGAAAAAAACCAGCATCAGCTATGCTACTCTATGCCCTAGAAATGTTTCATGAGGAAATAAATATTATAATTTTAAATGCAGAATGAAAATACTGAAGAGGTAACTCTAAAAACAGAAAAGGAGGGATCAAGGAATTAAGAATGAACAGAGAACTTCTGTATCTCCAGTATCCCAGCAACATTAGCTAAGAGAAGGGATGACCATTATGCAAAATTATCAGCTGGGCATTGTGGGACATCTGGTTACTTTGAGTTTTATTGATATCCTGCTGTTCCTTGTGATTCTCTGGTGTCTTGGACATATTCAAGATTGAAAATCAAGTTAGAAAGAATGAAATTATCCAACATAGAAAAGTTCATATCAAATTGCAGTCTTTAAAATACACATAAAGTATAACTGGTATAGTATAACTATTACTTAAATGTGTCAGAACGAGGTGCATTTTCTACTTCAAATCACGCTGGATCATTCCAGACGAAACTGGCCTAATCTGGTCAACATAAATTTATGCTGTTATTAGATATGATACGTGTTTCTGAATTATTAGAAGTCAGGCTAAAAAGACTTTTCATAAAAGATAAAATGCAGCAACTTTTATTTTTAATCTTGATAAAAAATATGTAAAAATTTCTCTAATATAATGATCTGTATGATAGCGTATATTTCCTTTTCTTAGAGAAAGTAAAAGATTTAATCCAAATATAATGACAGACTATGAGGTTTAGTCATAGGTAATTTTAGAGTCAATACATTAAGAAATAGATTTACTGAGTTTATCAAAATATTCTGCTTTCCAATGATACTTGAAAAAAACAGAGAAAGTGCAAGATAGTTTGTGGCCAAGCATAGCGTACGTATATTGAAATGGGAAGTCAGTTGCGTTCTGATGATTAACTCTCAGATATTTGTAACTATTACTGGCCAGTTCCTACCTGATTTGCTCAAGCAAGTATACACAATGACTTTATCAGAATTACCTTCACTAGAAAAGCTGAATTATTTGTTCACCTTTATAAAACAACTGTCAGCTATACTTCCATGTACTTGTTTTATACACACATATATGTATGTGTATACAGACACACCTTGTCTGCTTCTTACAAGCAGAATAAGAATAGTCTTATGTGTAAATGTGGCGCTAAATATTAATCTAGATAAAATAACCTGGAGATACTAATAAAATTTAACAAGTTTCATATAAGGAAAGAGAAAACGAAATTATCAGAAGATATGAAAACTCTATTAGGGATCAGCATATAAATTAAGGTATTTCCTGACAACTGTTGTTCTTGTGTCGAAGCTCAGACAAGCAATAGACATGTCTTACTCTTCCAAAGTCTTTCCATGCTGCCTGTCAGCACTATCATAGCATTAGGGAAACTGAAACCAAACTAACTTGATTAGAAAAATAGAACAAAAGGAGACCCAATTGTTTCATTTGTTATTACCTGTTTACAACAACAACTGTATATTGTAAAGACCTCCAAAAGGATCTTTTATTTAATGTTGTCTCATCAAGGAACTTTCTCTGTATAGGCTTCAATAAAAGTGACACTGATGGAAAATGCAACAGAATACACTTCTGGCTATGTATGCCTTTTTTCCATGTATGTGAGACATGCCCACAGACCTGTGGAAGACTAGCTGTGAGATGGCACAGCAGTGTTTTGACTTATGCCTACTGGATTATACACGATTTATGCTAAATGGCTTATTTAAAGTGTTGTAAATATGTTGTCTTCAGCTCTCAAATTAACAGTCAATAAAAATAAATAAAATCACAATTTTCACATGACGTCTTAAAAAAGGCAAGACTGATTATAATTATACCCCCCCAAAAAAAACCCCAAACTAACCACACACCCCCCCCCAAAAAGAAAACCCACCACCACCTCCCCAAAAAAAACCCCAAAACAAAAAACAGGGGAAAAAAAAGAAAGAATATTTGGTAACTCTAAAATACAACCCTGTACGTCCTCCAGATAACAGCTGGTAGGAGAAAATAAGCAAGACTAACTGGCATGCATATCATTATAAACTGACCTCTGTTAATTGTTCTTAGCACCTGCATGAGTTAAAGCAAAAAATCAGCTTAATTCATGGAAGAAAACTGGAGGGGTTAGGGTGGAGAAACCTTTCTAGCTTTAAGAATATGTAACCACAAACTTCTGCAAACTGCTCAGTAACCTTGATTGCAATTCAAGTTCTAAAATATTCAAATCACCTAACAGAAATAAGTGAACTAGCATGTCCTCCATTCCAGGTAAACTCAATATATGAGTCAGCGCTTGATTTTCTCCTTGCCCTCAATAACCACTCGACACTTGGATCTCTCACCATGTAATGGTACTTTGCATGAGAAAAAAGGTTATACAGAGTTTTCCAAACATTTGTATTTGTATGACTTCAAATTATGAAGCACACATTTTGTGCATGTATTTCTAACATTTTCCAGCCTTGTCATTAATTCTGATACTCACAAATCAATTCATCCTTGAATAATTCACAACTACCTAGAAAAGTATAAGAAGAAATAATAATGCCACATGGATTTGCCACAAATTCAAAGACTGAAAATAAAACCTTTTAATCAGTGACACTGTTAAGAGCTGTACGTTTACTCTGCAACAGGGTCTTAGAGCCACATTAGAATATTAGAATAAAGCAAATTTCAGTCATTCTCTTCATTAGTATGGAACCAAACCTTTTGAAGACTATGGGTCTTCTTCATACTTAGTAACCTTCCACACAGACTAGCCTGCCTACCAGATATGAGAATCTGCAATACAGTAATACAAATGAAAGCTGCCCTGTAAAACTTTATGAGATGAACTGTTGCCATCCCTGGGATGTATATACTTCCCCTGAAACATTTAAGTAAAATCCTTCCTGATTCTTTACAGCTGTGAAGCCAGCACAATTTTTCTTGTAGAATCAAGCCCAGGAAATTTGTGCACTGCATGATACCAAAAACCTCACACTATCTATTTATGATTCTGTTGCAGTTTACTATAGGGGAAAGAGTGAAATGTACATCAAAATAAGAAGCATAACAGTCATAAAGCTGTGGTAGCTACAAAGCAAGATGGCTAGGCAGGGAAGAATATTTCCTTCCTTCCTAGGCTCCCCAGAATTTCCCAATGGGAAATGTAAATATTTTACACACATGAATGTTACATGAATTTGTATAACATGAGCTCAAGGGGATGTAAAAAGGAGCAGAGATAAAACCTTCTGTGATCACATTTGCCTCTGCTGCTCTAACTCATACAAAAAAGGGTCAGCATCCAACTGTTCTAAATCACACTTGGTGCCTTCATTGTCTTTGAAAAAACAGCTAATTGCTTTATTTAGCCCTTCACTTAATTCAGTATATTAGTCTGCATTTCAACTGCCACTCAAATGAAAAAGATGTGGTACTGGGGGGAAAACACATTTAAGGATACCTCATAAACATGCAATTGTTTCCCTCCCTGCAAAACAATAACCTGCTTTTGATCTTAGAAATAACCGCCTTGCCTTAGAATTGGAGAAAAACCTCTGATTTGCACACATCTGCTTGTTGTACTTGTCATGTTCTAATGATCTCCATAAAGTAAGTTCCAGGGAAAAAATCAATTTATTTACCTTGGCAAAAATTTCAGAATATTTAGTTCAGAGTGGTTTTGTGATATTCTTGCACTCCATTCTCAGGGACTGGCTCCCAGATGACCACAAACAGTTTATTTGCCTCTTGACAGTGATCACCATTAGCTTAAGCCACCAGTTTAATTAATTTATCTTCTATAGTTGTTGTTTAAGGAAAACAAGTAATTCTTATAGTCTATAGGAAAACCACTTCTGTTTTATATTGTGAAACTCTGAAGAGAGGATATAAAAAGCAGAAATATATTATCATTCTTTTCAAGTGAGAGAAATAGTACAAACCAGTCTTCTCACAATTTCAAAACTAAGAACAGATTTATACTTTGAATACCAATACAAAAAGAAATGATAAAATTTAGAAATAAACTAAGTTTATGAAGTTGGAGTGTAAAAATAGACTTTACCTTGGTTCTAGAACCCATCTATTTGATTTTGTAATTTAGAAAATTAGGCCCTTTAGCAGGTAATTTTTTTCACTACTCTACCTGTCTCACAAGGTCATCCTTTGTGATAGGCACTCTAACTTGTTCAGAAAGAATTCAGTAATAGATATTCTACTAGCCAATGTTTCCGTGTCTTTCTAATAAAGTGTTTCTCAATATTAAACATGGAAAAACTTGCTGCAGTGTAAACCCACTACATATCCTGCCCAGAGTCAGAATGGATTACTCTTGTTTCCAACAACTTTTCATGTGCTGGAAACTTTTATTGTTCCCCCATTTCCATTCCTCATTCTTCTCTTCTTTTCATTGACAGTTGTTTCGGTTCTTTCTGAAATGCCAGTTTTCTAGACCTTCTTCCCGGTCATTGCCATCATATGTAATAGCTCATTTTTGAAGATGAATTTAAAATTTCATTAAAAACTCAGAAATCCTGAACAAAATATATTTTTTATAATTATTTTCTCAATTTTGGTTTTAGTAGGAAGAGAAGAGAGACAAATTTATTTGAATTTGACCACAGTATACTTTTCCTCTTTCATTTTGTAGTTAAAGGTATAAGTTGGAAGATCAATTATTTTTGTTTCTCTGCATAAAAAATGCATGCATTCAAGTTTTGTATCTCTCAAAATGAAGAAGCTTTGCACAAACATAAAGGTGAAAATGTAAACCCTTTCAATAGCCTCAGTATCCTAAATATTAACTGAAACACAATCTGCCCTTATAAAATAACTTATTCATAAAAAATGGGCTTGCTAAGATTGCCATGTACACATTTAAAAACTACTTTTGAAAACATCAATCAGTTTATAAATGTTTTGTCCATATCCTCAAGTACTTCAGGGTTACTTTCTACATCATATTCTGCAATGCTTTGTCAGATTTAGTGTTAAGTAACTGTTAAGTCATTCTAGAAACACAGCTATTATTTTATTGATCAGATGGTTCTGCCTGTACTTAACATTATGATTTTCCATCTAACTTTTCTTTGTTTGGTTTCCATTCCTTTTTCTCATTTGAAGCAACTGTACTAAACACAGTACTGGGTCTTACAAGAATGAAAGACCACATGCCGCCCCTTTAATCATACTTGCTTAAATTCAAATCCTTGTTGGTATTAATCTTCTGACCAATGCATTCCAGATACCTAAATCTCTGTAATATTTGGAATTTGGATCAGAAATTTAGGAAACGGAGAAATAAACATAATATGTATTACATCAAAAAGGGAAGATGGGAGAGAAAAATGTCACTGTATATGAGTCAGACCGATGATTTTCAACTCTCCATGCTATGTTTGAAATGTGACAATGTAGATGCATGACAATGTAGAAATAACCATTGCTTGCAACGATGTCATTCCCTTGAAAATGATGTGTGTGTTTGATTAAGAGAAAAAAAACCCAACCAAAACCAACCACCAAACTACTGCTTGAAAATATCTTTAACTATATTGCTGGGTTTAATACAAGCATTAGTGTTGTGTATCATCCTACAGTGCAAGCTTTTTTAGCACTTACAGTACATGAATCTTTTAATCCTAAATAGATTGAAGACCACATACTGCCTGAAACTGAATTTTAACACCTAAAATGTGTACGGAGGAAAAGTGAAAAATACAAATAGCCTTAACCTACTGGTACCCGACTCATTACATCACTGTTGATCATAAAGCAACTAACTAGAAAATTTGAGCATATCATTTAGGTCATACTATCTGAATGAGCGCGTACAGGAAAATGATATATCACATTCAGTTGGCATCACACTTACATTATGATAGTACCAGTTGAGGAAGCCGCATCTCTACCTGTAGAGGACTGAAGTCTAAACTGTTTTCCATTTTGTAGATTTATTTTTAAAATTAATTAATGAAAACAAATATAACGTTGTAAATTCAACCATTCTAGACTGCTCTGGGCAGTTATGAAAAGCTTCCGATATTGGCACTTGCTGAGTGCTTAACATGAAAAGGAAGGAAGGACTATTTCCCTAAAAAGCACAGAGGAAAAGAGTTCTGAATATCTTATGTTCTATGCAATTTTCAAAAGCACTAGTATTTAAATAATTACTTTCAGTACCTGTATTCCTAAACAATAAATTCACTGCAAAATCATCAAGTTCATCCCAATTACCCTTTTTGAATCGTATTTTCAAACTGGAAGTTAAAACTTTGTAAAAGCCAACTCACAAGTCAAAGGTCAATCAGGGTATTGAGGGCTGTGATATTCAAAAAGCACAGCTTAGCATCCTAGACTCGCATTTGGAAATCTCATAGTTTCCTACTAAATCCCAGATTTCTTGAACTACTTGAATGAATCATTTAGCCTTGTTAGGTTTCAGTCCCATCTTCTGTTGATGGGAGACTTTCAACTTCAAATGCAGTTTTGGAAATAAATGCTTTAGAGATTTCTGTTTGTTCGGTTAATATGGTAATGTTAACATGACAGAGGCTTTTTAACTAAGAAGGAGGAAAGCTTTTCTTCTGCTATTAGAAAAGTTACTGTAAGTTTTACATTTTCTTGAGTTTTATATACAATTAAACTAATTCACTGCAGAGTTTTAATGCTCTGTGAGTCATAGCTAATTGCAAATGTATGTTCACTTTTGGAAGTTCTAGTCCAAATACAGGTCTCACACAATGAGACACTAACTTATGTTCTTAGCAGCTCTATTTCATATTCAAAAAGATTTCTATGCAAAACATTCATATTAGATGCACTTCTTCACCAAAAAAAAAAAAAAAAAATCAATCTAAGCAGGAGAATTAATAACCTCAGTGAAAAGCATTGAGATGCCGAAGTACTAAAACATTTGTATGAGAATTTGCTAATTTTTTAATTTTAGGAGCCTCTGCTTTTTCTTTAATCTGAACACCAAAGCAATGTTTGCTGTATACTGAAGACAACTGTGTGCTGAATACACTATGTATTTCAGTAACTATACAATAAATTCAATCTGAATACAGACTGCTAGTATCCAAGTTCCTGATTTATCCCTTCAGTACAATACGCAGTGGTGTAGAAATCCAACTGAAGGCCTAGCAACCATTTACAAAACATTTAAGTTCTAGCTGAGGATTTAAATAGTCTATAGTTCTTGTGTAAATCTTTTGTACAGAGGACTACTTCATCTGTTGAGATAAAGAAGACTTCCATTGATAAGTTAGCAGCAGGCCAAATGTTGAATAACTCCTATATTTCAATGATGTGCCTGTAAAGTAATTGTATTCTAATAATTAGTGACCATACCCAGAACATCTGATTAGGCAAGGACTATTTATATCTTTTACAATCAGCTTTCTGAAGTTCCACATCAGTTTTGCATTTTCAGCTTTCTGCATAACTGCAAGTCACAAAAAGCATTATTCTCAATTTTTTTTCCAATC
This sequence comes from Chionis minor, assembly GCA_013398295.1. Taxonomy (NCBI): domain Eukaryota; kingdom Metazoa; phylum Chordata; class Aves; order Charadriiformes; family Chionidae; genus Chionis; species Chionis minor. The sequence continues at coordinate 22,066 of VZSF01005156.1, read as the reverse complement.
TATCTATGCATATTAAAAAAGACTAGGTAAATGTTTAAGCACCTAACTCTTAGAACATTTTTCTGATTTTATGTATACGTTTTTCCTTGTCAGAAGTATTATGTTTCAATTTCACTGAAGTGTAGCGAGTCAAGAATAACCAGCAATAAACTGAAACTAAATCTCACTATGGAACCATAATCTCCATGCATGCAACATTTCAACAACTAAGTCAGAAAGCCAAATTTACCATTTTAAGATGCAATACTCTCACTCTTCAACCTTGAAAACCTCCCTAAACAAGTAAATAAAAACATCTAAGTTTGGGGGCAGAATCAAATAAGGAGTTACCCATAAAACTTTATTACTGTTAACTTAACCTATTAAATATGTAACTCAAGGCATCATTTTTATCTTCTTTAGTCATAATTAAGAAATATGATGTTCCATACCATGCAGACATTAATATTTAAAGCAGTATTGCTTGTGAAAATAATAGAAGAATGGAAGCTGACAATACTGCATTATTTTAAGATGAGTTTGAGGGAATTTCACTACAAAATTGCTGAGATATTGCAGAAGATCTAAATACTGAATTGACAAATCCATTTGCCTTCATGAACTGAAACATCATTTCTACTTGAGTTTTCTTTAGTAAAATATGATGACATGCTTTCTATTTTACTAAATAGCTAATAGATGGTAAGGAAAACAGCAAATAACAACAAACAAGACTGAAGAAATTTCTACATTTACAAAAGAACAAAAGGCATCAAACTCTGGCAAAAGCTGTAATCAAATGTAGCATCAAGACATCAAAGTGAATTATTTTCGTCTATTCAATAATAAAAGAAAAAATGAGTCAACATTAAAATTCAATTCTTTCTGCATCTGCATACATAAAAATGGATATTAGTCACTCATCTTTTAAAGTATAGATGGACAGACCATCATTAAGTAGTTTTGTTAAACTTTGTGAAATATATCTCTGCAACCATTAACAATAACTAGAAGAAAACTTTCCTTGAGATCCCTGGGTCACAAAGAGCTAAACAAATACAGTGACACGTTCTTGGCATGACTGAGAAATGAGTTTTGGCCTGGTTGATGTCTCCCATATGTGTCCTGAAAGTCCAGCTAATGAGGCAGGACAATCATTAAACTTGGCTGAATTAATATGACATGAATAGAAGAATCTGCAGATGCAGTGACAGAGATGAAAGTAGGTCACATTCTCACAATTTAAATAGAAACAGTCTAGACAGCATTAGCACGACCCTTGTAAATCTTGTACTAAAACCCACAACACAAATATGTAACATCTTTTATGACTGATAATAAATACAAGAATAGGAAAAATAAAAAGACCAAACAAACCCCAACATAAAAGGATCATAGATATATGCAAAATGAGAAAAAGGAAAAATTGCTTTAGCAATTTTAGAAAAAAAAATTAATATTTTTTACAGCACACCCAGTAAATAATATGATTCCTAATATGCTCAAAAATAACTAATTTAACAATCATTTTGAGGTCATATCTTTCACATCAAATGCTGGTGATCATAACAAAAAGTATATCTCCCCCTGTTACTATATAAAAAATAGTAAATGTTTCATCACAGAGAGAACAGAGTAACAATATTTTACAAGAGTATTCAAAAGGCTTATTTTCTCTAAAGCTTTTGGTAGAATACACAACTTAAAAAAATAAAAGCAACAAACAAACTACCAAAAAGCTATTAGTGCAGAGGAGTAAGAGGTGCTTGTCCATTCTTTCCCCCCATCTTCACTCTTTTCTTTGTTCTTTGGATAAAAATACTAATGTAATGTTGAGTGGACATGGGGTGCAGAAATGCCATGATAAAGACAAACAACTGAAATACAAAATGCCTAATACAAATTTTTGCAAAAATTAAAATTAATTTTGTGAAGGAAATGTTTTAGCAAAACTTCTCCTTCACTCTGGGGAAAGAAAAACAAGGCCGAGAGGTAAGAGGTAAAAATTTAGAGGCTATGTAGTTTTAGAAATGGGGTTCAACATATTTTTAAAAATTCATTTGCTGACTTCAAAAAATAAATTTGACATTTAAAAAATTGAAAATGAACAAGTGAGATAACTCAAATTTAAATGTTTTTAAATAAAAACCACTTTTATATAAAAATTATTCTTTTTTCCCCCCAATTAAGTTCTACAATTCTTTTAACTGGAGAACAGATTAATTTTTCTGCCATTCCCAAATGAATAGTTATACTATTTTCAATGAGGTAGAAGACCTTTTGCAACACAGTCAGTGAAATAATAAAGATTATTCTAAAAAGGAACAATGAAATTTTAGAATCTAGAAACAAGGTAAATGTTTCAGCTTTAATGATTTTTTAAGAGCTATCATTAGAAAGGTAACAATATGCTAGATATTGACTAATTTTTTCCTACGTTCATATAATTTCTCACCAACTTAAAGTATTACCATTTATCCACTGGACTTAGCCAAATACATATATATGTGCCAGCTTTTTATAGTTGTTTTTAACTCTCCTTTCAAGACACATGTATAGTTTTTGTCTCCACAGCCACAAGTGTTGAAGAAGCAAGACTCAAATGTGAAAGAACTGATGCCGTAAATCCCGTGTCTTGAAGATCTCAAGATGAAACCACAGAAATAAGTAATATCTTCAAACTCCCTTGAGGTCAAAAAGACAACTAAATATTTTATATATTTAAACCACAAGCTTATTTCCAGATAAGTTTCATGATTAAAAAAAATAATTAAAAATTACTCAGATAGTTCTGAGAAGTAGACTACATTATACACCTCAATATCAAAGGCTACACAAGTTGAAAAGCATCTGTCTTGGACGCATTTTTATATGACTGTTAGTCATGGATTTATACCAAGATACTCCCAGGGAGATTAAACAGCTTAACAGCCAGATGCTGCAGAGCAGTATCTGGCATACGTACAGCTGACAAAGTTACCAACTTTGAAGCGAACAGGAGAGACTGCAAATGTTCCCAATCATTACAATCAAAACAGCAAAATGTATAGGTAAAAAATTTCAGTTGAGTACTGTATGGCTTAAAGCAAAAGCAAATACCAACTGGTACACGGACACTTAGACTATACGGGTTATTCTGATATCCGGCTATTCTACTTCCAATTATTCAAAATTATACCAGTGTAGTCCAGAAAATAGACTTCCGCAGTCTGCTTGGGAAGATTTCTTATTTCTTTTTCTGAAAATCCTGAGAGCTGTCTAGATAGGCCAATAACAAAGCTTTCCAATTTTATTGAAAAGTATTATAAGTATAGGAAGTTTCTTCTATTCTAATAAACTGGCTTGGTTTAAGGAGGGCCAGAACATTGTCCCAAATTGTTACTGGTGTTAATGAAGTTTTCACAGTTATAACATCTAATGGAAAACATTCAATTTTTATGAATTCTAATGAGATCTGCCTGATACATTGCCTCTGAGAGAAGGATCCCCCCAGATTTCCACGGTCAGTGGCTGTAGGACGTGAACAGGTAAATTACTTCTCAAACACTGTTAAATTAATTTTGTAGATAACATTAAAATATTTTGGTTTTCATTGCAAAGCAGCTTTCTGAATGCATCTTTGCTCTGGATAAGTGACATGAATAATGTCCTGATCTCTTTTGAAATATCTCATTTTGTACTCAATAGTGCAGCCTGTAAAAATACATCCTTCCTCATTTTCAGGAGCATAAACTTTCAGCAAAACAACACCAGCTATATTTTCAAAATTTCCACAGTCGTCTTTTGAAAAATCTCACCTACAGTATCAGGTAAATACTGCTGACTATTTTGTTCAGCTGTGCAGAATTTAACTAAAAACAAATAAAAAAAAAATTATTCCTGGGAGAACATTACCAATCCCTTTGGCAAAATTTCAGGCAACTAAAACTACCTGCAGGCAAAGACCTATACATTATTCTAGTACTTTCTTACAAGTCACTTGTAGCAATTAGGATGGCACCCATTCTTCCCCTTATAATTGCAACAACACTAACACTTTCCTCCTAAGCAATTTACAATACGGACTGGCTGGCCAACAATTATGTTTTGATAGATGGGGGTACATTATATGCATTGCTGCAGCGGTAACAGTATAGAAAACCCTTTACTAATAAGCCAATGAGAGGAAACACTCCAACTATCCCAGCAAGAAGACAGCATTCTTTATCACCTATATGAAATAGATTAGCATGTTTATCTTACCTCTCAAGGGAAAGATGCCAGTGTCAAGCAACATCAAGTTTAGAGTACTGGCTAGCATTTTTTGCAGTGAGACAAAGACTGTGACACCCACAGATAAAAGGTTACTGTTCACCTCCTAGAAGCAGTCCCTCTGGAGACCTCTTACGAGGTTTACTGAATGTCAGAAGATTTTGCTGTTCCTGTCTGCTAGACTTGTGCTGCAGATAGACAGCAGGATTTCAGCATACAGTTTGCCTCTTTCTATCAGCTCCTAAATTCAATTAAAAGTGCCTATGGCACTTCTTTGCTAGGAAACATTTAGCACTGCCACAGACACTCATTCCGAGAAGAAGTCATTTCAAGGCACCAGAGCACTTTTTAAAAACTCTGCTGTGTATGCATGAATGCCAGAATCCACAAGTACCTGCACACAGTCACTATCAGGAAAAAGTTACTAATGGCCTCCATACGCTGATCTAGAGGTGACAACGGAATCACAATTCTGATATTTTGACAGAGCACCTCTGGCCAAGTTCACACTTTATACAAGACACACTTCCCCCCCCCATATATACTATAGTAGCTCAACAGAGAACAGTACAGCTGCATGTTCTTCTCTGGCTAGTGATAACTCCCCCATGAGCATACAACTAAATTCTATCTAATACACGATTTCAAGTTCAAAGAGTCACCTTATCACTTCATCTACTAACATATAAGCAAATCCATGGTCCCACCAACCTATATTTTTTGTGATACGGTAAATACCTCCAATCACTGAGGCATAACAGCTTATATGCCTGCATATCCACTATGTCTCATTTACCAGAAGAAAACAGCGTTTTAGGTCATCTACAGATTCCTCATACAAGTTAATTACAACAGCTTTCTGAGTCAGAGCAAGGCAATGAGAACAGAGGTTTGAAATTTAGCTAAAGCTAAAATCTTTACCCCTAGTGAATAGTTAGTATATTTTTCAAACAAAAATAATAAGATTCGAAGGAAGTGCAAATTTTCTTTTGCTGAATATTGTTGTCACTGCCCCATAGTATTCTTATGTGAAAACAGTGACTTCAATTTCCTTTCCTAAGCGGAGCACAAACAATATCTTTCCATTAGGTTCAGTTTTTGTCAGAGTTCCATGTTGAGATGATAGTAGTAAAACTGCAACTGTGATGTATAAATGGAAGCTGTACAAGATTTATCCAAATTCTACCTTGATTTGCACTCTGAGAACTTCATAGGAACTAAATTGTTTTTCATATTTTTCATCCTGAAATTACTATTTTAATCAGTGACAGAAACTATAATTCAGTCTTTACTTAAAGACAAAGAAATAACAAAAACTACCATAAACACTTCATCCCTCAAAACCTAATCAAAAAGCAAAGAGATGAATGGGACCAGACAGGAGCTGTGAAAAATATAAGTATTCATTTAGTTAACCCATTTGAAGGTGCTTTCCCAGTTACATTCATAACCATCAGTCAGGAAATTAAAGAAGACAAAATACTATCTACTGGTGGCTGTTCGGTAGCTTAAATGAAAACAGGTGGCAATCTCAATTTCATGACTTCCAAACATTTTTGAGAGGTATCTGCTATTTAGCTGAGTCAGAAAAGAAGCCAGTAACAGGTTGGGTTACAACTAACCCACTGAAAGTGATTCTTTCTGACTCAGTTATTTCAGTACAGAAGGAAGCTTTCTTCAGTTTCTAGTTTGCCAGTCCAATAGGTTTTAAAATATCTCCTATGATTCATATAAAGAGGACACAGAGAATAACAATGAAAGATGCAGAATTGCTTGAAAACACTGGGATTGGTGAAAGGGAAAATAGTAATACATAAACCCCTTCTTTTCATCTTTCTTTCAAGAAAAATGCATTTATGGTCATGCTGGAATTTAACAAGGTTCTAATAGAAAATTCTGACCAATTCAAACAGCATAGTGGAAAATCTTACAGAATTTCCCTGACAATCAGACAAATATCTTCGAACTATTTTTCTGTAAAGAGTAACTGCACAATTCATATTTAAAAGCATGGTAAAGAGGATTAAGAAGATAAATGCAATTTCACTCTATGAGAGCATCTTAGTCAATAGATTAATTTTACTTAGAATATAAATTTGTCCCCAGGTGAAAAGCGCTCACCTCTTGCAGTAGTTTTAAGTCAATTCCATTATATCTATTGGAAAAAAACCCAAAACACATGCTGTTAACGATGTAAGGTTATCAAGTAGAGACAAGTCTTAAAAGATAACTGACTTTTGGTAGGCTTTCTAATTACCTATCCTTCTATGCAACCTTAGAAATAGGATGTTTGAGGGAGGTGATTCTCCCCCTCTACCTTGCTTTTGTGGGACCCCACCTGGAATACTGTGTCCAGCTCTGGAGCCCTCAACATAAGAAGGACACAACCCTATTGCAGCAGGTCCAGAGGAGAGCCCCAAAAATGACCAGAGGCCTGGAGCATCTCTGCTATGAAGACAGACTGAGGGAGTTGGGGTTTTTCAGACTTGAGAAGAGAGGGCTCCAGGGAGACCTTATAGCAGCCTTCCGGTATGTAAGGGAACCTACAAGAAATCTGGAGAGGGACTTTTTACAAGACCATGCAGTGATAGGATGAGGGATAATGGTTTTAAAGTGCAAGAGGGGAGATTTAGAATAGATATCAGGAAGAAATTTTTCCCCATGAGGGTTGCGAGGTACTGGAAGAGGTTGTCCAGGAAAGCTGTGGAGACCCAATCCCTAGAAGTGTTCAAGGCCAGGTTGGGTGGGGCCTTGAGCAATCCGGTCTAGTAGGAGGTGTCCTTGCAGGGCAGGGGGGTTGGCACTAGGTGATCTTTAAGGTCCCTTCCAACCTAAACCATTGTATGATTCTATGTTCAAGTAAACGAAAGCTACTGTACTTACAACAAGTTCAAGAGGAATCCTAGCAGTCCTTCATCATTTAGTATCTAATCACTACTTGTAGAAGTGACTATTGAAGGCTGTGGCTTTGCTGAAGGCACCTGCCTATGTTCCTAACAGCACTCAAATGAAACAAAGCAGAGGTGAGAATTACTGAAAGTGAAACCACTACTATATTCTTCCCTGGTGCTATTCTGGTTTCTGACATAAATCAAAACTAAAAAGCTTCTCTGATTTTTCAGTGGTTGCCAATAGAAACAATTAGCCACTCCTATCAGGATGGGTGGCTGAGATGTAATAGGATGCTACCAAAAATACCCTTTTTCCTAGAAATACTCTGTCATCAAGAGGAGAAGAAATAAAGAATCGCTTTCTGCTCTGAACACTCATTTTAATGTAAATGCACAACTTTGTTTAAAACAAGAGTGGGGGCAAACATTTAGATGCAGGGCCTGAGACCTCCAGGTCTCCATACAGGAGCCTCATGTTAGAGCTGCAGTTGTTTGTAATGACAGCACAGACACCTGCCTACACATCTGGGGAATATGGGCGTAAGGAAAAGAGGAATCAGTTAACTCATTTATATCAATCCCTGTTTGCTACCCAGTAGCTTCTGAACACTGCCAGCCACAGAGCTGAGTGGTCGTCTGCTGTTCAGGCTCCCATAGCTGCCTGACCTTTCCTCTAAGCATATTAGCCTACAGCAGATCCAGCCTCAGCAGCCCTTTCGGGGCCATGGACTTTGTTGAGTTTTATACAATCATCAGTGTTCTGAGCCTCAGGCAATCCTTCAGTGCTGCTCTTCTTATCATCAGGTAATTACTTGGCCTTTCTTCAGGCCGGTTTGAATTCATGGGTGGAACTCACTGAAAAGGTTAAGGAGTCAAAAAATCAAATTAGAATTTGTTTTCAGTCAGTATTCCTGACTTCACAGCAAATGGAGTCTGCAACTTGAGAAGAACTTGACTAAGTCTATCAGATGGTCAACTGATCACTTTCACGTTTGCCAAAAAGTTTAGGGATGAAAAACAGAAGCCTATTCTATTGACATTAAAATACATAGACTAGAGACAGATTTCTGAAATGACACAGTAGAACACCCCAGAGTGGGAGGATTTTTTGCATAAGAACTAGAGACTTTTCTCTATAAGCAGAGTGACTGGTGACTATGAACGTTAAACAGTTTCATGTGGGGTTTTAAGTCAGGGGAAGCACTTTGTAAAAAAGAAAGAAGATTTTTGTTCTGAAGAGCTGATTTATACTCTCTCCAAAAGACAGCATTTGATTAATTAGCTAAAGAAGCGTGGACTAGGTCCTGGAATAGCCATACGCTATACTCTGTCTTGTTCCAAGCACACTTTTGTTCAGATCAAGTTGGATAAACCCTGAAATCTGTGACATTTGTAGGTCAGAACTTGATTAATTTCAAATAGGTTCAAATTGCTGAGCTACCAGAATGTATTCATTTGAGATGTTGTCATACTCAAAGCAGATCCAATAGGGTCCTTCAGAAGCCTTTCATTGAGGGCTGCCCTGCCCCCACCTTTCTCCTTATTAGACAAGAGGCTTAGAAAGAAGATGTACTAAGCCAAATATTGTCAAATTCTTCTTGTTAAATATATTGCAACTCTCTAACCTTTCCAAGTAAGACAATAAGAAGATACACAGTAGAGAATAAGGATGATAAATACTACATTGGATGCTTTGCTATTTATCCCTTTTTCCATGAAATCGATTTAAACTTAAAAATCAATGGCAATCCCCCCTGCCCATTGGTTGATATCTCAAATTCTGAGATATAGAAAAAGATCAAAAATCTCTTCTTTATGTTCTTAGGGGAAAAAAAACCCAAAACTATTCAGATTGTTTGTGTAGAACCTTCTCTGAGAATATTCTTTTGGCTAAATTTACAATAATTCCTGTTAGTGGATGAAGACAATGGGCAAATAATTAAAGAAATACATAGCTATTTATTTTATCTCCACCCATATCTTTTTTTCTATCAAGAATTAGTCAAGACTATTACTTACAAGTTATTTTCATTTGTATTTTTCATAATGGGCTTTATGTCAGCCTGATACTCTGACTAAGTTTTAAAATTGTACAACAATACTTAAGTTATATTCATGACTGAGGGAAGCAGATTCACTTCAGAAAGCAAAAGCTCCAGAACAAATCATTCAAACATAAACAGTTGCTTTTTTACTTCCTCCATCATTACATATAGCCCATATGTTGTAATTCACACAGACTCTCTGTATGTGTATGTATATATATTCACCACATACTGTGATGCATATAGCGTGTTACCAGCATAATACATTAGTCTTCCATTTACCTGAAAATTATCATATATGACTATTGATGTTAACACACTAGTATTAGTTTACTATTCTCAAATTTTCCCTCTTAAGCAGATTTTTTTTAAAAATAAGCTATTTCAATGTCATGTTTTAATAAATTAAACCATAGTTCTCTTCCTCCTCCTCTGTAATATGTGTTTTATTGGACTAATTCATGTAGATTTAATAGCGTCTGTGCTATACAAGTAAATAATTTTAATTTGGCCATCTGCCCTAGAAAATACTTCAGTATAATACATCTCCAAGGCCATAGTCAGGTTTGCACTCAGACATCAGGGAAGATATCCAATGGAAGTTTATGAGGGCAGCAGATGTTTATTCCTGCTGTTTAATGTTAGTGACATCTGAAACTTTACCACTAAGAAATCCAAGAGTAGAAATCACAAGAGTAGCATGCAAACTTCCTGCAAACACACTACTAATAAGATCATTATTAAAAGAAACTAGTAGGAATTTACGTGCAGGGAATTCTAAGAGCTTAGTTAGTAGTTTACTCCTCATTGGTATGTTCCCTTCCCTTACTTCTAAACAGAACTCAGAATTGACCTCTTGGTCAGACTCAGCTGAACACCTAATGCTGAGGCTTTTGGGGCTGGGAGCTTTCTACAAAATCAGAGGGTTCTTGTGATGAAGTATCTTCAACTAGAGCACAGGTATTTAATCACCTATTTAGTCCTGTAGGACCTAACATTTACTGATTAGAATGGTTGTTATTTTCATTCACGTAATTTTTTTAAAAATATTTACACATATATCTTTATATCAGATTCAAAAGCTGACACCAGAAAATTTTATGCCTGTTTTGCAGCAAAAGCATAGCATAAAAATATTCAAGTACTTAGATATTTTATAAACCTAAGTTCTGTTTTCCAAAGTGGCAGTGACATTTACAGACCTGAAACTAATTGATTGTCAATGGGCCTCTGGTTTCTACTTATGTAATTAATTTATGATTATGAGACTAAGGATCCTAAGTCACATAAGAACCATTAGCATGTTTCTATTAAAGATTCATGAATAATTAAATTCATAAAGATTAAATGAACAATTACGTGACAGATACACCGAGGGATGAAAAGTTATTAGCAATAATAACTTCTATTGCTTGTAGCTATTTGCCTATGTACCTCCATTCTGGTCTATGGACCATCACTTCCATAGAAAACATTCCCAAGTATTAAAATTTCTAGGAATAAATACAATTTTATCATATCAATGGAATTTAAGACTATTTACTATTTATCTTATTGATAGGGCCTTTTTCTGGAGGGGAGAAGGAGGGTACAGGGATGGCAGTTATCGTGATGGTTTCAATAAAGTGAAAGGAAGTTACAGGTTTCAATGAAGGAAACTACAGATTTAACATCTGCTAAGATCCATATAGATCAAAATATACAGTGAGAACAGCTATCAATAGGTGAAATCTTTTAATCAATAGATTTATACCATATACATAAAAAACCACACTAGCTTGCATTATTCAAGTGATGATATATGTAACCTAGGAGGTAGGACAAAAGGGTAAAAGGACTCCTGCAGCTTTCCAGCTTGGTTTTTTTTTCCTAACAGCTATTACTACATTAATAACAGTAGATTCTTTCAACTGACTTCACTGGGCTTTAGATTAAGTTTTCAGTGACCAACAGGTAAAAGAAAGAATATAATGTATTATGTTAAGAATTCAGGCTCCTGCAACAATTACTCAGTGTGAAAATACACTCACACAGTGTTTGCAAAACTTCCTTCTTTATAGTTCACTTCACAGTACATGCACATTTGTACATTTTAAGGGGGTACATTAACTGGAAAACAAAGGCAAGACAGAAAGAAAAAATTCCTGACTATATTGTTCTAGGGAAACGCTGAACTCCCTCCACAGTCTACAGCATTCAATCGGAATATTGGTCTATGAAAGAGCAAATGAAAGGCACAGCAGAAACAAATTATTCTTTACTTTACTAGAGGTGACAATAATAATTAGAGAAGGAAAATTCTTCTCTTTATGTATTCTCCCCTTCTATGCATTTACATCTCATTTTCAAGATAATTCGGTTTCTAGCCAAAACTTCTGTTTTGGTATTTGCAAGTTTTCATTTTTGTTGTTCTTTTGACTTATTGTGGGTAATGCAGCAGTAGAATAAAGTGAACAGTGAACCTCCAGACAAATATGTGCAAAATCAACCTCATTTCCATGGAGTCATTTCGTTTTGCCTTAGAAATTTTCCACCTTATTTGAGATCTTATGCTTAGTGTTTTGTACAGCATGATTGAATGGGCAAATCACTGCAACCCAGAAATGTTCTTTCACATACACAGTTCCTAACTCGCCCCCTTAACCGGTATTTTTTTTTTTTTTCAATGTGAAAGAAAAGAAAAAGGTCTTTATATGAGTAAAACCAGAATCTCTCCAGAACACCATTCTACCTATTGCAGTTGTCCACCAGCTCCTTTTAACTTTATTCAGAAATGTATTTTTTGAAGACTGTTTTGATGTGTTCTGTAAAATAATGGGGCCACAGGCACTCTTAACCAGTCATGCCTCCTCATTTTTCTTGAGGAATTATATTCTGATTCCCTGCTCTGACTTTGTTAGACTCCAAATGCACACAAATATCCTTAATGGCATAATAAAGTATCATCAGCTGAATAAATGCAACACTGATAGTGAACAACTAACTAGGCCCAAGAAACTCTCTTTTAATTCACACATTTCAGCCCTAGTTTTTTAATCTTCTAGGTAAATTCTCATAGCTGGTTGGCACAATCACCAAATCAAGCCTTTTGAAATTTAATCTGAAAAATGCCATAATGCAACACAACTGCCTTTTGGTTAAACTGTTACTAAACTTCTAAACAGCATAAGGAGTAACTTACCTCAAAATACCATCTTCCAGGATAGACTATGTGTCTGTGCTTTGCAAGTTAGTGACTAATAATATCAAAGTCAAATGAATAGATGGATTAGATGAAACTATATTAAGGAAAAATTAGGTATTGATAAACTTGATAAATCATGATATTACTGTGGTGTGACAACACAGAATGACATATGGCAGAACCAAATGTCATTTAGAATGCTGTAATATGCTACAGAATCATCCTAGCGATATGACAGGAATGCTAAATAACAAAATAAAAATCTGGAAGAGTGGTCTCTAGTACTGAAAACTTTAAGCTTTTAGTTCTAGTTTAGCCAAATATAAGACTACAGGAAAAAAAAAAAGAAAAAAAGAAAAAAAACAACACAAAAAAAGGCAAAACCAAACCCACAACTTAGTAAATGCTATTACTACCTTCCTTCTTTGCACTTATACCAATAAAAAGTACCTCTCAATTTAAATAACTGAACACTTGCTAGGAATGGGGCTCAGGACAAATTCCAAAAGATGACTAGTACCTGCCATTCAAATTGTTCTGAAATTAAAATCAATGCAATTGATTCAGACAGGAAGACCAGTTATCATGCAATTTCACGTACGAACATACATAAAACCAGTAAAAGTATTCTGCTTTGGATACTATATAGTAATAAGAAAATATTACTGATATTTTAAAATCCTGTCCCCATAAGTACTGTCTTGGTCCATTTACAGATCCTATTTTCTGAAACACTGGATCTTTGTATATGAACAATTATAAGAATAGTCCTCCAGTCCTTTGAAGAGATTTTTTTCTATAAACAAGTCATAAATCTTTCTTAAATATTTTTCATCTAAAAAGAAATATTTAGTCAAAACTGACTTCATATTTTTGAGTTATGTGTATAATTTCTCTACTTCTAGCAGAAAAATAAGTATTATCAGAAACACAGTAGAAGCAGATATGATGTAATGGTTAACTTAACAGAGTAACATGACCGTCTAATAAATCATATGCTGTAGTTGTCATACACATTTTCACTTTCATGAGATCAGGGCTATACCTTCTGTGCCAAAATCTACAATCTTCGCAAGTTGTCAGGATTTGATAAGGGGTTCATCTAGCAAAGCATCAGAAAACAAAAATAAATTATTTGCTCCATGTGAGCACTTGACATCTGGATCTCAACAGAAACATGACCCTGAGAAATGAAGGAGTATGCACTACAGGGATAATATCAGTTTCCATTTCACACGGAACAAAGAGCGAGTAGGTGAAAATGCATGTTTAAAAAGAAATAAAAATAAAATATTTCATAAGCTTGACTTCTAAAGCCAAACAGTGGTGGTTAATGTATTTATTGATATCTAAACTGGCAGCCCTGGAGACTGATACAATTTTCTTTAGTCAGAATGCAAGCAGCGTGTCTCACAAGCTGTCCAATGAACTAAAGCATGTAAGAGCCATTTAGAGACATGACAGGACATTGATTAATTCAAAAAGCCCTGAAAATACTGTTAGGAAGAACACTATATCAACAGAATTTTTATTATATAAGCTATAACAGATCTTTTATTTTCGTTCTCCTATTTACACAGTTCTCCCAACAATCGCTTGCACTTGCTTGCAAGGATTTCATTGCATGGCCCCAGAGGTGGTCCAGTCGGTGGTCCAGGCCGTAGTCACATACTACGGAATGTGACACAAACCAAGTGAATCAACAAACTAAAAAGGTCCTTACTACTCTAATAGTGGGCAAAAATTCCTTTTTAACCTCAATCACTAATAGTGATTCACTATAGCACTGACACTGTTGATCTCAGATTTCTAACTATCACAAACAATACTTTTTCCATACATTTTATTCCAGACTGAGGCATTTTTTTAAATTTCAAAGGAAGGAAAACACACTAACCCCTGTGTTCCTCCCACCCAAGACATCAGGTTAAAAAGCATGTCTATAGATATATAATATATAATTTATGCTTAGAACCAGATAAATATCATTAAAACACTGTGAATAGACAATGATCGAGTGTTCCTGAGGATATTAGCAGAACAAACTTTCATCAACTTAGTATGCCATTAGAAGACAGTAATAAATGAAGAGACTACAATTAGAAAAAGGTCCAAACATGTTAAAAAAAGAGGTTATTGGAATCAAATTCTGTGAGGTTTCATATGATCTACCTGTCGGCCAAGGGATCCTGTGAAGTCTAGGAGGGGTTTTTAAGAATGGGTTAGACAAATACCTCTCAGGAATTAGTTACATTTTGTCTTACTTTTTAAGACAGACATGGCCTCGCTGACCTCTTTAGGTGTCTTTCAATAAAGCTCTGCTCATCCTGGATGACTGTTATACTATTCGTAGTGGGTCTCCTTGTCCTACAACACAGTAAAATTCTATCTAGTGAGTGCTCTTGTCTTTTAAAATATTAACTTAAGAAAAATGATGAAGTAGCCAGGGGAAGATGTTATTCTAAATCAATGGAAATAAAAATCTTGGATTACCACCATTGAGTTCTATATTTTAGACAAGATTCATATTATATTCAGTCAGTCCTTAGCTACTACATAGGAAATGTAACCTAAGATTGTCCATTTCCTAGTATGCCACTTGTAGTGATGCATAGTGATGTCAACACCAGACAATCAAAGGTTTCACAGTGTATTTAATTAAC
The DNA here is from genome assembly GCA_013398295.1 of Chionis minor. Classification (NCBI taxonomy): domain Eukaryota; kingdom Metazoa; phylum Chordata; class Aves; order Charadriiformes; family Chionidae; genus Chionis; species Chionis minor. The sequence goes on along the minus strand of VZSF01005156.1, from coordinate 7,053 downwards.
AAAGTAATATACAGCCCTACTCCATAGCCTTCATGTCAATTTACACTATTTGACTACTCAGGGTCAACGGAATACAAATTGAAGCAAAAGAAGTACAATCTCTTCTTCATCTTTTCCGTAGGAGTCAACAGAAGCTTGAGATCTAATTGCCATATGTTAATCTGAAGATTAAATTAACATTGCTATAGTCACAAAATATCTAATCCACTTAAAAATATTTCCACAGTCTTTGATATTATACTAAAAATAATTGACCTAGACAAGAAGCAGCATGAAAGACATTTCTAGCTGAACAACAGACAAAGCTAGTGGCAAGCAAATCTAGACAACCTACCAGCTATATATCTCTTTTCTTTTAAATGGCATTGCAAAAGAATGGATCAATTCAAAATGCATATTGGACAACTAGAATATAGAAAAGCATGGAGACCTGTTACCAGCCAGCTGGAATCGGTTTCTTCTTACTTGCCTGAGTAATGTGTTTTTAAGGATTCATGCTGCAAACATGTTGAAGCAATCTGAAGATCATTTAACAACTTGACAAATACGGAGAGAAAGAGCTGAGGCAAGAGCAATGTATGTGGCTCCCAGGAGGATAATCCACCTGAGTTATAACGTTTTCAAATGTGCTGCATAATGTAAGTATTAATAGGACACAGGTGCCTTTGCTGTTGCATAGAAACAGGTGCACTGAGGCGAACCAAGTTATTTTTAATAAAGTAATTTCCATTTTAGACAACATAAGGTGGAGATTCTAGAAACAGCTTCCAAATTCTGAAGTGCCTGATGCTGCCCACTAACACACACACAAGTCTCAATGCTTTGTAAAAATATACTAACATGTTGGATTAAACATCAGAACTGGAGATAAAATAAAACCTTGGTGCCAAAAATTAATCCAGGAAAGACTACTATTCAAGCATATCTATCACACTAGAGGTGTAGGAAACCAAGAATTATGCCACTGAAAATAAAACTGCTATGGAGATCAACCAAATTAAATCAATGTCATAAACAGGAATAGAAAAATAAGATGATTAGATATGCTGTAACAGTACCTTTAGCTTGCACTATGACTTCAAATCTAAGTAATTTAAAAACTATATGCTACCTTTATGGCAGACTACTGTCATCACATTGCAATACAGTCTCAGGCTCTGATTGTAAAACAACGTTAGAAGAGGCTTAGCTGTACTTGAATAGAAACTTTACCAAAAAAATTTAGTATTTCTGAATGGAACGTCAGCAACATACTAGCGAGGTTGGGGTCTTTTTTTCAAAGAAACAGTCCAAGCCAGCATCTAAGATTGACACTTAAGACCTCTGAGGTACATAAACTTTTCATCTCAGGTTCATCACTAACCACATGTAATTATTGAAATGGCATGCCTTTTGAGAAAATATGGCTATTATTACCTCTGGAGTGTTCAGAACATTATAAATGGAGAAAACTAACTACATTTTCAGTAGGTTCTTCCCTATTTCCTCACTTAAAACTATATTGAAATATTGTTCAGTGCTAAGAACCAGCTATAGTATTCCAACAAAGAAATAGTTCATTTAACTGCTAAGCAAATGATAAATAACTACAATTAGTTGCAGCCTGAGGGGGCAACATTATATACTGATTAAAGATTTGGTACCTTAAACTCATAAGTATTAGCCCTAATAACATTTTGGTTGCAGAACATAACTACCTTCTTGTACTAGATTTGATCCTTAAAATCCAGTTCTTGTGACATGTTGCCATATTTCTCTGTAATCCAGAGGGATCCTCAATTCAGCTCCAGTATATCTCCAGTCCATATGTGTGCAAAGCTTTGTGGGAGCCTCTGAAGGTAAAAGGCTCCATAAAAAAATCATATCCACAGTCTATCAAACAGTATGATCTAAAGGTTAAGGAGAAATGGAGATGACAATGAGGATACCAGATGCAACCTACATCATGGATTTAAATACATTGTATGGCTAACAGAACCAATGTTAAGAGATAGAGGATTTAGGGAATGGCAAATTTCATGGTAATTTCTCAACACGATTGAAAAAAAATCTGTACCTGTGAATAAAGATATCAGCTAACAAAGTTTTTCTTAGATAATAGAGTACTTATTAAAAGAATTTGAAGAGGTAGCTTGAGGTATCTTCAGGCAACTACAATGACCTCAAACAGGGAACCCTGGTAATTATATGAGACAATATTTAATTTTTTCCATGCATCAACAGCTTATTATGATTTCTGAAAAGGTTATGCAGAAGATCCTTGCTTCAGATAGTGCATCTTTCTCACAATGAGTGGACAATTTTATATTAAACAAACTGGGAGACTCATTTAAGTTTCTAAGTCTGCTATAGACTTCTTTGATACTTTTGAATTTAATTTCATCGTCCTTCATCTACCCATCTGTTTTGAGAATGTTAAGATATTACAATAATAAAGACCACATAAGAAAATAGACATATGTATTGCAACCTTCCTCAGCAACTAAAAACACAGGCTGTTTTCTCTTTAGGAAGGTTGATAATAATGGATGTGCAATCTTAACATCCTGAGAAGAAATGTTTTTATCAGGGACTTACTGCATATCTTGATTAACTGCATATTTGTAGTATAAAAAATAAATGTCAGGGCCATTAAGTGAGAAATTGTAGCTTTATTTAGTTCAAAACTCATACTCCAAAATTGTTAGTATTATATATTAAAAGATTAATCAAGTATGTATGTGTATATAGTGTACACAAATAATTCGCATACATGGAAAAGACATTTGTAAGAAGTACACTCTCAAGTTACATCCATGACACCCTTGTGTACCATCTGCAACTAGCAACTTGTTTTGAAGATGGGATGAAGTTGTTGAGACTACAGAAATTAATTTGATGATATTCTTAAAAAATACAGTTCAATGGTAGAACATTTTAACCAAGATCAATTTATGTAACTTCTCAATTAGTCAGTTTTTATATTCTTTGTCCATCACTAGAATTTTTCTTAATTTCATTCTATACTCATAAGCAAGAGAAGTCACTAAAAGCACTAGTAACTGCCCAGAAAAGAGGACAGAACAAGGGTGCAGGAAAATGAAGCGAAGGGATCAAGCCGTAAAAAAAAAAAAAAAAAAAAAAGATTGCTTTTATCTCTAGTACAAGTGTTGTAAGCCCTAATGCTACGTGGTCATCAGCATATATTGTTTCTGATACTGTGCAGGTGAATGTAATTTATGCCTAGAATAATTTATAAGCTATTCCAACATGTTATCCTTATTCCACACACAGCAACAGATATGTGGAGTATGGTCCATAATGCTGTCTGCTTATTTTGCAGAACAGTATTGTTACCCTTTGGAGAACCTTTGATAATTGGCAACATTTAGAGAAGCAAACAACATTTTACATTAGAAGTTCCAGTGGGTGCATTATGTGCTGATTGCTTTCTCTGTAAATTCATTTTGTTTGCACAGTAATAGTATAGAAATGAAACTATCACAAAAATTCAGCTCACAAAATCAGAAGGAAGATGGGGAGCCCATTTCAACCACTGACCTGACAGTATTCAACTGTGATAGATCCAGTTCAAAGCCTCTCAACGTGACAAAATACAGAGTGGCCCCTTCTTAACCATCCTGCTTTTCAGAAATATAATATTAACACCACCAAAAATCCTAGGGTGTGTCAATTGTTGATGGGTATGGTTGTGTTTTTGCAAGAACTAGTGGAGCAAAATTATCAGTAGACAGACAGCTGTTTATCCTCCCCCATGCAGAACAAGTTCCCCTAAGTAATACTGGGTTCCTATAAAAAAACATTCTCTTTATGAAGACCAATGATGTTTTAAGGTTCTAGTTCAGGGATAAAAAGAAAGAACCTGCTGCCCTAAATTGAAATTTATTTGGAAAGCACAGAGATAGCACAACAATGGCACTGATCACACTAGAATACTTCTGGACAGAAGGTAAAAAAATAATTAGTCTACTGAAACTGTAAAACTAATATAAGTGGACAGAATATAATAACCATACTTGGAATTTGGACAGCACATGGAGGTTCAGATTTACACATGATGTGAAAGATGGCAGAAGCAGCATGGTATCTTCTCTAGTACAAAGGCCCTGGTTTCATAATGACTTGGATAGACGAAGGTTGTCTACTGAAATACAAATGCCAGTTGCTACACCTTTCTAATTATTTATTTCTCTGGGAGAAAATGTTATCAGGAGTGATCAACATGGATTCACCAAGAAGAAATCATGCTTGACCAATCTGATAGCCTTCTATGGTGGCAAGACTGACTGAGTGGATGAGGGGAGAGCACTGGGTGTTTTCTACCTCGACTCCAGCAAGGCTTTTGACACTATCTCCCATAACACACTCAAAGGTAAGCTTAAGAATTGTGGGTTAGAGGAGCGGACAGTGAGGTGGATGGAGAACTGGCCAAATGGCAGGTCTCAGAAGGTTGTGATCCTCAGACGGTTGTGCAGAGTCTCATTGAAAGCCTGTAGCTAGCAGTGTTCCCCAGGTCAGTTCTGGGTCCAGTCTTGTTCAACTTAAATGATCTGGATGAGGGGACAGAGTGTACCCTCTGCAAGTTTGCTGATGACACAAAACTGGGAGGAATGGGTGACACACCAGAAGGCTGTGCATGCCATATAGCAAGACCTGGACAGGCTAGAGAGCTGGGTAGAGAGGAACGTAATGAAGTTCAAAATGGGCAAGTGTAGGGTCCTGCACGTGGGGAGGAATAACCCCATGCACCAGTACAGGTTAGGGGTTGATCTGCTGGAAAAAAAGTCTGCAGAGAGAGACTTGGGAGTCCTGGTGACCCATGTGCCCTTGTGGCCAAGAGGGCCAACGGCATCCTGGCATGCATTAAAAAGAGTGTGGCTAGCAGGTCGAGGGGTGTTATCCTCCCCCTCTACTCTGCCCTGGTGAGGCCACATCTGGAGTACTTTGTCCAGTTCTGGGCTCCCCGGTCCAAGAAAGACATGGGACTACTGGAGACAGTCTGGCAGAGGGCTACAAAGATGATCAAGGGACTGAAGCACTTCTCTTATGAGGAAAGGCTGAGATACCCCAGTTTCTTTAGCCTGAAGAAGAGAAGACTGAGAGGGGATCTTGTCAATGCTGATCAACATCTAAAGGGCTGGTGTCAAAAGGATGGGGTCAGACTCTTTTCAGCAGTGCCCAGTGACAGGACAAGGGGCAATGGGCACAAACTAGAAACAAGCAATTCCATGTGATCATGAGGAAAAACTTCTTTACTTTGAGGCTGACAGAGTACTGGAAAAGGTTGCCAAGAGAGGTTGCTGAGTTGAAACCCACCTGGAGGCATTCCTACGCTCTAACTGCTCTAAGTGAACCTGTTTTAGCAGAGGGATTGGACGAAACGATCTCTAGTGGTCCCTTCCGACCTCTACCATTTTGTGATTCTGTGATAACCGTGGCCCTGCTTCTTGATTTTAGTCATTGAAGGCAACAGGAAGAATTGTACATTTTGACATTTCCTTTGTAAACCACTACAGAGCCACAGATCTTGCAATAATTACTAGCTGAGGGACAGAAGCCAAAATTGTATAGCCCTGGGGAAAAAAAAAAATAAAAATTCTTTCAACCCTGANGCCCTGCTTCTTGATTTTAGTCATTGAAGGCAACAGGAAGAATTGTACATTTTGACATTTCCTTTGTAAACCACTACAGAGCCACAGATCTTGCAATAATTACTAGCTGAGGGACAGAAGCCAAAATTGTATAGCCCTGGGGAAAAAAAAAAAATAAAAATTCTTTCAACCCTGAAAACTCCAGTTGTAACCCTCTACCTCTAAAACTATTTCCCCAAAATTATTTAAAAAAATTATTTCCTCTAAACACATTCTATATGAACAAAGAGATTTATACACTCTCTTGGGAAGAAATACAAAATGAAATTTTGTATTTCTGAGGGTGTTGAGACACTGGAACAGGTTGCCCAAAGAAACTGTGGATTCCCCATCCTGGAAGTGTTCAAGGCCAGGTTGGATGGGGCTTTGAGCAACCTGGTCTAGTGGAATGTGTCCTTGCCCATGGCAGAGCGGTGAGAACTTGATGATCTTTAAGGTCCCTTCCAACCTTAACCACTCTATGATTCTATAATTCTGTGAAATGAACAGTATAATAAGACGTAATTGACCTCAAATTGGAAAGTGTGACCTAAGACAAAAGACAACTTAAATATTCTTAGACTTATATATGTTTCCTTCCACTTCAGGAATTTATAATGGTCAGCTGCCTTATTTCCCCCTCTCTTTAACTGAATAATAGGCTACTTAAAAACAGGACAATTGATAATCTGCCTGTGTGTTCACTTGGCAGATAATATGACACAATACCGTTACTAATGTTAAGCAAATATTAGTACCTTAGGAACTATCAGTGTTCACCCCAAAATTTTTTAGTGTTTGGTATTTTTTTACGTCTAAGCTCATTTCTTTTTTTCTCTCTGGAAATAGTCTAGCAAAGTGATTTACTAGGAGAGATCTTTCTCAAAAATTACTGGTAGATCGTAAATATTTGCACTAGGAATTTTTCAATTTGTCCTATGTATCTATTCATAACAGAAAGCGAAGTCAGAGATTTATAACGTAGGAGTAGATAATCTCTCCACTGTACCAGAAATGACCAACCTCTTTTCATATTTTAACATTTAAAAACTCACAGTAAGTTGCTGCTTATTGAACTACAGAAGAATTATTGTGATTGCAGTGGCAGGGAAGGATGCTAAAGAACAGGAAAACATACCTGTTGAACATGCTCAGGTGGCTCAGGGGCTGGTGTCACTGATGGAATTTTGGCTTTTTCGATCATGGGGAAGTTTACACAGCACCAGACCTACTGGTGGCAGATGGAGCAAGGTTGTCACAAAGGGGGAAAAGGATCCTTGCGCATGACATTGCAGGACTCATTGAGAGGGCTTTAAACTAGGTGCGAAGGGGGTAGAGGATAGAACTGAGCATGCTAGCGATGAGTTGAGGGGAAGCGTACCAATGGTAGGGGGGAAATGGATAGCCCAGCTCAAGTCCATCT
>VZSF01005155.1:941400-955396 GCA_013398295.1 Chionis minor | reverse complement strand
AGTGCTGAGTACAGGGGCATAAAGGTGCATCTCCAAAGAGGAGGGACATTCTGCTGGCTGGTGGCACCGGGAAACGAGGGCAGCCGCCCGGACACCACTCTGCCAAACAACCGCGTGTATGTTGACAGAATCACGAGTATTTCAGCCCGACCCGCCGTTGTGCCGACACCCCTTCTGGTCTCCTGGTGAACACGGTCCTGCTCAGGGGGCTGGGAATGGAGACCCAAATGAACGCTCTACCTCCAGGCCAAACCAGCCCATTCCCACCCGGAGCAGTCCCGCAATGCCGTGTAGACATGTTTGTTATTTTCTTTGCAAAACCATTTTGGAAAATTTGCTCCTTAGAGAAAACCTTGACATCCTCACCCGTTTAATGCCAAGCTACCTAAATTCACTGGAAAACACGTTCATAAACATATTAAAAATCATAAAAGTGGTAGTGTTAAGATAAGTTGGGCGATGCCACAGTTAAAAAAAAATAAACTTATTCCCCTTTCTGTGGGTGCTTCATTTGGACGTCACATCACTTGTGCCTTTTTTAGCAGGAACCTCCTCTCTGCGGCCGTCTTCAAACAACCCAGCGCATCAACACAAGTCCAGACCCATATTTCCTATTTGCTCTTCTTTTTTAAATTCAGGTGTTATTTCAACGGACGGACAAGATATTACAGTGATTAATCACAGTTTCTTAGCCTTTGAAGAGCGGACAGCGCGGCAGTTTGACTCAGACGAAGGTCAGCCACAGAACAAATGTAAAGGACAAGAAAGCAGATATAGATATATAGAGAGAGACCAGCGTTACTTTAACTCGGACAATGAGAGCTGAAGTAGGCATATATTGAATTTCTTCTAAAGCAGTAGGTATCAGTTGAAAAAAAAAAAAAAAAAGAAAAGGAATTAGAAAAAACCTGTCAGATACGCCGAGGCAATAACAAGTGGGAGGAAATAACGCTTTGTGTTAGGTGTAAGTTTGATAGATATAAAACCTGAGCTCGCCGTGCTGCACCTGCGGCACAAGGGTAATCGAAGCGAGTCTGGGGCTGCCTCGAAGGACATTTAGCAGCTGCCCCTGTTTATCTTCTCGCTCCAGAACCATTCTGAAAGCATTTCTTCGGTTTTCCCGGGAAGATCAGTTCTGGCAACTCTTGTCTTTAAGACACGCAGTTTTATGCCACCTGCTCTAAATACAAGAAATAGGAGAATGACTGCTGCGTTACGTATTACAGAGCCCCAGGGTGCCATGGAAGGCACCCAGGTGGCGCGGTGTGGCACGGCATGGCACAGCGTGCTGGCCAGGCGCCGTCACGCCACCGGTGCCTCTGCTCACCTACGGAGCAAGCAGGGACATCACTCCCGTCTCCTTCCCGCAAAAGCCAGGAATCTGCTCTGCAGCGGAGGTATAGAAAACAAAGACAACCCCAAAACAATGCAATTTCGGCTTGGAAAGATCAAAAGAAGAGCAGTTCATGTGTCAAGTCTATCCTACGTCGCAATTTATCTTTATATAGCTCCTTCCAACAGGGCGTCGCAAAACACTTGACAGGGATGGTGGAAGCCAACGGCAGGCGCTCACGCAGCCTCGCCAGGAGATGCCGGGGTTTTGTGGCTTCGCTCCCGACTGGAGCTTAGGTGTCACAGAGGCACTTTTTTTGGCTCTTGGGTGAATCACCCTCTTTTCACGTCCCCCCTTTGTCTTTAAAATTGAATTCCGCTCGCGCTTGCGGGTTTTTTATCCCCTGGTTTGTGAAAGATGCAGCCCGGGGACTGTCTGGAAAATGTAAATACTGCGCACACGAGAGCGCGACTCCAATCCACATGCTGCGCCGCGATCGTAATTACTGCAGCAAGAGACTCACGATTCCCGAGCAGCGGAAGACGTGTCGCTGTGGAACGGGAATATAAACATACAGCAAATTATGCAAAAGATTGAGGGGGGGATTGAATGAATTTTGGATCAGGCTTCAAAACTAATTGAGAAATGCGCCGCTGCTGAGAGGCAGGAACAAGACAGACAACAGTGAGAGAGACAGAAACGGAGGGAAAAAGCAAACAAACAGTAAAGCGGTGGCAGAGGAATATAAAGTATTCCGTGCAAAGCTGTCAGCTCGGCGCTCCGAGCACCGTGCAAGCAGCGTAGACTGCAAACAGGAGAAAGGTATTACCACAATTGGGCTGAAAAAGCTGGAGAAAACTAGAATATAAAAACTTCAGGGGATTTTTCAAGTCACTCTTCCTGAAAGATAAGCCAAAAGAACAGACTTAGCAGTTATAAAAGGAGAAAGAAATGTACTTTCTCGTGAACTTTTCCATGTAGTGGGAATGTTCCACCAAACGCAAGAAAAACCTGAAAAATCGGATCGCTGACTGCAAATCTGCAGTCAGTGGGTTCACGACGAGCAAAACCATTTGCTTGTGGGGCAGTGGGAATTCCTGCCGGGGTATGAAAACCGCACCGTGGAAACTGGGAACTGACGGCCGGCTACTTCAGCAATACTCACCAGCACCTGCAAAATGTTGTGAACAGTGGCAATATTCCGTGTTTGTCAGTTCTTCACATAGATTCCGACTGCACTGACAAGCGGCTATGCCCCGTCACGCCCCATCTCCTGCCAAGACTGCTGGCAGCGCAGGCAATTAATGATGATGATGACAATAATGATGATAAAGAAGGGGATTAATGAACTTGGAGGTGTGTGTTGGAAAACAGGGATGAAGAGATCCTGGAAGATGTGTCGGCATGGATAAGGATAAACCAAGTCTAGCTGTAGGTGACTCTAGCTGTAGGTGACCACCACCAGCAGTATTTTGGTTAAGTTGTGATTTACGATGCCTACGGAACGTCCAGCTTGATCTTCAGCAAACACAGGAAACGTTTACCTCTCACCACTCTGTATTTTGGAGATTACTACCCAAACTGTGGCGTTCTAACAGATTTAGGTGTAGATTTCCTCAGTAGTGGCTTCCCTGGTTATCGGGAGGAGACGCTAGGAATCAGGCCAGGCTTTCGCCAGCCTGGCACCCGCTGAGGAGCATCGTCAGCAGGACAGCAGGCATCTTTTTAATTAAAAAATTGCTCCCCAGGTTACGCTGCCAAAAACCGAAAACGCTGCAGGTTATTTCTGATGCAAAAATTAATCCAAGCAACTCCTGAAAGAAGAGGTGGTATTTTGAGGCGGGGGCTGTGGCTGCCCCACCACCCACTGAACGTGCCCGTGGGAGCCGATTCGGGAGCCCGGCGCTGTGCCTGCTGCTCTCCTCCCCGCCAGCAGTGTTCCCAAGCGAGAAAAAAACAAAAGAGAAATGCATTGGGTTTGTTTTTTTTTTTTTTTCCGTTGAGAAGCACATTTTTAGGCAGCAGGTTTTCTTTTGAAGCCTGTCTCTCGGTGTTCCTGACAACTCAGCACCTGGCGCAGCCTCGCCGGAGGGCTGAGGAAGTTTGCTTTCCTGCTCTGGCACGACTCCAAGCGTCACAGAAAGGTGATAAAGCGCGCTGTATTTTGGAGGAGAAATACTGAATTACTCCGCAGTAAAGGCGGATGCACTGCAGACTCGCCCTGGGTGGCATCCTTCCGTTTCCATCGAGCGCCCTCTCCCCCGGGCGCACGCAAACACCTCCTTTCGCCCACCCCGTGGCAATGCCACCTCCCCCCGGAAAACAGACCCGTGCTCCGGGCCCGGCAGGTCACATCCAGCGAAACGGCCATCAAAATCCACGCTTCCCCTCCCGGCTGCCCGGCCGAGTCCCCTTCCTAAAGATGTGTCTGGACCGCTTCTCCCCTGGAATGGCTGCCCGACCCCCCAGGCAACCACTTCTGCTGCTAAACTAATTTTCAGTCAGTCCTTTAACTCTGTCCTGGCATCTTGAACCTGTTTGCTCCTACTGGTGGCTCCCCTGAGCTCGCTGAGCGCCCCCGGTGCAGCACCGGCTTCCGCGGGGTCGTTGGCACGCAGCAGCGCGGCACGGCGAGCGCAGCCCAGCAGCTCACACCAAGGTCGTGACGAAGCAGCTCACAACTCCTGCAGTCAGAGCTCATTAGACAAACCCGCCCGCTGAGCCTCGACGAGCCCAGCTCTGGCCCCCGCACCTTCCTGACAGACCCCGTTTCTCCGACTGCGTAAGCCCACGCTCCCGCTCGCGGCTCCCCCCGCTCGGCGGCACACGCTCCTGGAACCGGCGTTGTGGAGGTGGCTGCGGTGGCTCCGGGACGGTAATCCAGAGGCTGCGGGCCGAGAAGGCGCTTTTCCGTAAGAGGGTATATCCATTACCGAGCGATCTCTTCCCCTTGGCGCCTAAGTGCTTCTGAGGGGGGAAGTTTCATCCCGACATCTAGGAAATTCTTCTCCAAATAAAATCAGGCCAGAGAACATCAGGCGTATACTGCTGCTTACAAGTGACTCCACATTTGCCACCAGTGAATTTGGATATACAAACATGATATAGAATCACAGAATCACTTGGGTTGGAAGAAACCTTCAAGATCATCAAGTCCAACCAGAAACCTCTGCCAAACCCACCCCTAACCCATGTCCCTCAGCACCACGTCTGCCCGGCTTTGAAATACCTCCAGGGACGGCCATTCCACCACCTCCCTGGGCAGCCTGTGCCAATGCCTGAGAACCCTTTGGGGAAAGAAGTTTCTCCTAATATCCAACCTAAACCTGCCCTGGCACAACTTGAGGCCATTTCCTCTTGTCCTGTCGCTTGTTCCTTGGGAGAAGAGACTGACCCCCCCTGGCTACAACCTCCTTTCAGGGAGTTGTAGAGAGTGAGAAGTTTTCCCCTCGACCTTCTCTTCTCCAGGCTCAACAAGCCCAACTCCCTCAGCCGCTCCTCATAAGACTTGTTCTCCAATATTATAAAAAATTTTCCTTAACGCGCCCGTAAGCTTACCTTTGCACCAACCCCTTAGTGGTGCTTGTCTGTGCTGCAGTACCTGGACCTGCCGTTAAAATGCTCAGCAGAAGACTTACAGCAGCCTGTCACAGAATCCCAGAATCCCTGGGCCCGGCAGGGCCCTCTGGAGATCACCTGGTCCAACCTCCCTCCATGATACAGCAAATTCTCTCTAGTTGACGCTAAATCTGGCCAGCATAAAAATTCTCTCTCCAGTGCATCATGCGCAACGATGCTACATGTTGCTCGCCAAAGTCCTGAGCACACAACGCTCCGCTTTGCCACCCCCGTCCCTCTGAGTTTTCCTCTTCCTTCGACCTACGCTGTTGGGAGCCTCCTGCCCCCGTTTCACCAGGCATGGACGAGCCCTCGCACAGAACCACAGAACGTGAAGGGTTGGCAGGGACCTCTGGAGATCATCTGGTCCAAGTTTGAAGCAGAAACCTTTCCCAAGCTGATATTGGTGCTTCTGATAAAACAAAACCCAGTCCTTTCTGTTTCTCCTTCCCGCCTCCATGATTCTTCTCCCATTTTTTTGTCGTTTCAAATAAGCCGCGGTCTTTTTAAAACTTACATCTGTTGAATTCTTCCAATGGAAAATTGTTCCTATTTGGCAATAATTTCTATAGAGTATTTGTTTTTTTCTTCTTTTAACACTAATGGGGAAGGACAGGGACCCTAAGGTCAGTATATACTAATGAGATGAACCGGGAGATACGACTGAAATGAGACAGTGTGACACAGCTGCCTCCAAAAAAATCCATCACTTGAGCAAAACACACTGGCACAATCTAGTATCTCAATTTCCAGTGCTGTTACCATGGTTTCTATACAAAGACTGGAGAACATCACAAGTATACTCTTTACGATGAGGAAAAAAGGGAATATTTGAAATAGGATAATAAAACCTTGGGTGACCTGTCAGAGACCGTTGTGAGAGCTACGAGTGACTACTTACATTTGCTCTGATACAACCTCATGGACAGAATGCAAATCAATATATTCTAAATACGGTCTAGCTATTGGGTTTTCCCTGTCTTCCCGTTTTATTTTGCTGGGGTATAAAAACGATTTGGAGAAACGTGAGAGTAGCACAGTTAATAGAAACCATTTTGTTGTTCTTGACGACTCCTGCAGAGACAGCCTGGCAGGCCAGCGTCGGGTCACGCCGCGTATTTCGTTCAACAGAATGGCTTCAGCTCTATTGTTTTAATCACTGCTGAAACTCAGACGCAGTGCGATGTATATTAGTCATGGCTGACTTAATAAATTTATTTACTGAGCTTTACGCTGTCAGAGTTTGGAAGTAGGTTGGAAAGATCCTGAAGCTAAATGTGAATTCTAATTTCAGTTCCAAGCGTCACCCAAATACGCTTGACTCAATTCATCTGTGTCATGAAACTCTATCAAGTCATCGAAAATCTTTGCATGTAGAGGCCATGAGGTGAAGTTCTTATGTCTTTGGGTATACTGGCACATAATATACTTCATTTGCAAAATTAGACACGTTGGTCCTCATCAAACTAATGCAAATACCCATTTTACATGTGGAAAGTAACAAGAATTTCAAGTCGACATGTGAAAGCCAAGTAACTGATCTGAACAGACATCCACATAGAGGACATGAAGATATACTGTGGCTGGTTGTACATAACTTGAGCACTTGAAAACTCCCGGTATTTCCTCATTGCAGTTACTCAAATGCAATTAAAACACCATCAGATTTTGAGAATTTGGCGAGTAGATAACAGCTTATAGCAGCTGAGCTCATCTAGTGATCCACCACTACTGAAAGGCATCCTTCTTCCCATGACTTTCCCTTCCCATTTCCACTCATTTCCTTGAGCCGACTCCAGCCAACCACCAGAGATGATTCCACTTGTTGATCTGGGCAGAAAATTATGCAATTTCCTTTTTTTTTTTTAGGGGTTAGTTCTCCTTTGGCTTATTGAGCTGAGCTCAACACTTGAGCGTGAAGTAACTGCAGCATCTGAGAGAAGGTGAGCGGAGAAGCCCTGATGAAAGGAGAAGGTGGAGCTCCGTTCTCCGATGGTGGTAAGCTACCAGACTTTCAGAGCAACCTGCATTCAGGGGGATTTTTGTACGGCTTCTGCAGCATATGCCTATGGCATAGTTCTCTGTGAAATTAGTGGAAATTCCTAAAGGAATAAAGTAGTACTGTGCTAAATTAATTTTAGTTAAAAGACAAAAGCCAGTGTGAATGAAAGCATCGTGATCACAAAGCGTATGAGAAATGAAAATCCGGAGGTGTAAGACTATACAGAAGTATCGCACAAGGTAACTTGGTGACTTAACCTTACCTTAAAGGAGATTTCATACTGCTCTCCTCCCCATATTTCCAATCCTGGATCATAGCCTCCCAGCTCCCAAAACCATTCCCGGTTAACGGCAAAGAGACCTCCAGCCATTACGGGAGACCTGAAGGCAGAGTAAAACAAAGTGTGAAAGATGGGAACCATCACGCCATGCTTGGAAAACTGAGATGAGCAACGTACACGGGCGAGCGATAACGAAGATGTTCCGACCCTGTGTTTGTGTGTGCGTGAATGGAGCTGGTGTGGCTTCCACAACTGCAAAGTGCCGGAAGGTGCAGACAAAGGGTACTGTCAACAACCAACATCTGCCTTTATTCACCCCAAAATGGACTCTAGATGAGAAACAGGCAACGTGATAGACGGTAGATAGACACAGAGCATGGTAGACAGTCATGAACAAACTCCTTTTTTTAAGAAAAATAATTCTGCTCATTACTAAATAAACCCATGTAACAGTAAAAGGAGGGACTCTGGAAACCTGCCGAAGTATTCAATGTAGTCCTGGGACTCCACGTGAAGTAGTTCACATTTTAAGGCTTAGCAAAACCTGTCAATCCCTGTCAGGCTCATAGGTGCTGGCTAGAGAAAGGCAGAAAGGACGGTGACAGAGCGGCCGCTGGCAGTCAAACATCTGCTTTTCTACAGGGCATTTAGAACTCCCAAACTTTGTCTCACGGTGGTAATTTAAACTCACAGGCAAATCATTTGCTATGTTTCCCATGTTTCCATTTATTCTATGAATAAACACGTGGAATTTACTTGATTTAACTCAGCCCTTTCCACAGACAATATAGAAAACAAATGGGATATTTAAAGTTAGCGTTAGAGAATATTCACGTCAAGTGCATTTTCAATTTACAAGCGAGAATTTGTGTACCGGAGGCTCTGATTTATTCCCCACCCCCCAAGAAGACCACGTTTCTAATGCCGTAAATACACCGGCAGCTCTCCGGATTTGGATGTTGCTCAGTGATTCCCGGAAGCTGCAGCGGAAGGGGGACGCGAAGGGAGCTGCGCCGAGCCGGGGGGCGTCCAGCCCAACCGCCCACTCCAACCGCCGCCGGCCAGCGTTCCCCTGGGAGCTCCGGAGCAAGGGGGGAGAAGGACCACGTTCCTCTTGCCGGCCAGGCAGCGAGAGAGGAGGCGCCCAACCCTCCGAGACCTGGGCGGCTTCCAGGCAGCGCTTCCGAATCTTCTGGGAGCGCAGGCACGGAGCGGGATCCCGTGCGCGGGCTCTGTGGCACTGCAGGCGCCGAGGGAACACCACCCCTCCTAGGGGCGCTGCTGGGGCCCATTCCTGCTGGTGGCCTGGCGGGGGCTACGGACGTGGGTGGCTCCATCCCCAAAAACGTCGCCCTTTGCCGCTGATGGAGGGTTTGGCAGCGACGCCGGGACTGGCAGGTACGGCAGGAATCCACGCGGGAGTTGGACGTTGGGTAAAGAGGACATCGAGTTAACACAGGCACAATGTTCTGCCCTATTTGCTTTGCCTTAACACTTCTTATATTGCTGTTTTTCATCCAAGCCAGCCGAGAAGATGAAATGGCAGGCGGAGAGCTGGGTGGCCTCTGCCACCATGAGGACACCAGTGAATCCCCCCAACATGAGTGATAAAAAACGACCCTCTCATCTGCATTCACAGTAACAAAAAACATCAGAGATATTTCACCTTTCACTTCTACAAGATAGTTTTTTTTTAAAAAAAAATATATTAGATTGTTTCTTCTATTAAACCACCCATTTTCATGACCAGGGAGCTCTGTTTTTAACAGACTAATTCTATTTTCCTGCAGAGATTATATTTTTAAAAGCGCATAGAAGCTTTGCGAAACAACGCTGCAATATTCTACCTGGCAAGGCCATGCACTGTAACATACACTGAATGCTAATACTTTTTTACTCTTATTGACATTTCATACCTCAAATATTGACTGTTCCTTCCACATATGAATAAATTCAATGGAGATTTTATTAGAGTCCTTCCCCATGGGATTCTGACTACTACAATACATTTTCAATTCCTACCGAAGTAAATCTAATTACAACACGCCCTTTGTGACTCCGGGTTCTAAATAATCAAAACACAATGTCCTTTTATAAAGACGGACTTGCACGGAGAATTCTTATAACTAAATCTTTACTGGCAGAAGAAACAAATTCCCTGAAATCACTGGGGAAATGCAGTACTTCTCTAATTCTCTCAGGGACAATGTCTTTCATGAGCACTTCTCTTGACACAGGCAATGGCCTACGAAAAAGACAATCCCTGCAAGTGAATCGGATGGAAGATGAAAAAATCAGAGACTTGAAATTGTAAAAGAATTTGCGGATACTTGAGACCTAATCTGTAGATTTTTCCAGTGATAATGCTGAGCAAAGAACCCCCTTTCTATTTAGATGCTGCTATGTGATAGTTCAGAACATTTATTACAATCAGCAAAACTGCCAAACAAGCGGAACGGCAGCAGACCCATATTCCTTGAACTTAAAAAAAGAAAAAAAAAAAAACCAACAAAAAAACCCCCCCAATAAAGATATTTCCCGTAGCGTTGCTCCATCCTTTTTCATCCCGCGCGTTCTGACACGCGATGCTTTGCGGGGCGAGCGGTGGCGAGGACCACCAGGACGGCGCTTTGGCTGTCACCGGGGTGGGATGGGCAGGGAGCTGTGCGAGCCCGCCCGCTGGGCGCAGGGCACGGACCCCACGGCCCCCGCGGGCAGCTGCTGCCCTACAGGCCCTGGAGCGTCTCCAGACGAGGAAGACGAGAGCCCAGCCCTGCGGTCCCGACCGGAATGAAAAGCCCTTCTGTAGTCACCGGGGTCACTCGCACAGATAAGAGCTGCGCCGAGCCCAGGGGAGAAGAATTAATCCCCTGTTTAATGGCTTCCGTGTAGAAATGTCAAGTGCAATGCTATGTTTGTAGAAGTCATTTCTCATGAAATGTCCAACTCCGGCACTGAAATAATCAGACTTGAGCTACTGTGGCATAATATTATGTGAGTAATTACAGCGGAAAGCTGTAAAATAGTGAAAAATTTAAAAGACAGAAAGATTTAAAAGGACAAAGACTCCCAAAACATCAGAAAAGGCGGAAAGGCTAAAGCTGCTGAACTCAAAAACAGTTATAAAACCCTTCCACGTGAGAAGTACTGCACAGGCTCACCCACTATACCTGGGAGAACAGTATTGCAAGTAAAAGCTGATCCAAAAACGGCCCAAAAGGTCATAGATTCCTGTGCTGAGACGCAAAAAGAGTTTGATTTAGTAGGAGTGCAAAAAAATCCCCACCCCAAGATTTATTTTTTTTTCCCCCCCCAAAAAAGATAGACTGAGGAAATGGCAGGCGAACGCTTAGTGTGAAAAGATCAAAAAAGTGCACTGGAAGAAGGGTAACAGCAGCTTAACTGTAGCCAGCAAAGAACTGTGTAACTTCTCATGATTTATATGCAGAGGAAGAAGAGAGACCATCTATGAATTCTCCGGGTAAGAGAAAGAATGACATGGACTGAAAAGCAGCGTGAGGTTGCCTGCGTTAGAAATGAATGCAGCATACTGCAAACAAAAGGTTCTTGTAAAACTAAAAATTAAAATCTATGTATGTGTAATATAAAAGACAGACTTGGTCACCCCACATGTTGTGAAGTGGGTGCAGAAATAAAAGAAACTGAAAATAAGATGAGTTGATTGAATGGCAAGGAAGTGATGTAGATTAATAAAATAAATGACAAAAATATGAACTTAAAGGTTGCTCCAGCTAAAGATTAATTGAGGGATGGATTCTATACTGTGCATAGAAAAAGATGTTGATGTAGCTGGAATGCTATGGATCAGACTTACTGAATTTTTCAAGAGGTAATAAAAAAAATGGAATCTTTATACACTTAACTTTTTAACCAAATATATTTAACAATGTATTTGAAAGTGTGCTGACTTTTTTACATTTGATATTTCTGTAAGGGACTGTTTTCTTTTATCTTTTATCCACTCTAAAGTCTCTTCTCCCAAGGAACAAGCGACAGGACAAGAGGAAATGGCCTCAAGTTGTGCCAGGGCAGGTTTAGCTTGGATATGAGGAAAAACTTCTTTACCCAAAGGGTTCTCAGGCATTGGCACAGGCTGCCCAGGGAGGTGGTGGAATGGCCGTCCCTGGAGGGATTTCAAAGCCGGGCAGACGTGGTGCTGAGGGACATGGGTTAGGGGTGGGTTTGGCAGAGGTTTCTCGTTGGACTTGATGATCTTCCAACTCAAGTGATTCTATGATTCTATGATCTCCACGTTTACAAAATCACCAAAACTTAAGAAGTAAAGCCTGTACCTGTGACAGGAGCCTGTGGGATTTACTCTTTCTTTTTTTTCCCTCAAGAACAAATGCCCAGGTCCCCTGGACAACTCTTCCCCTGGACAAATCTGTGCCCCTCAGCCTGCCAACTGGTCACACGGGTTTTGCAAACCCCTGCGCTCCCGATGCCCACGTCGTTCTCTCCGCGGAGTCTGGAAACAGCATCTCCAAAAGCACGACAGATGGGGTCTGCACGGAAAGGCTCTGTCTTAACACTGACAGACACCCCCTCCGGCCCCCCTCACCGCGCGCTGCCAGCGGATGGTTTTCCTCCGATAACGTCGGTCGCTCCGAAGCCCCCAGCAATGTTCCCGAAGCAAACCGAAGCTGCTCTCGCCCCGATTCCCATGTGCGGAGCTGCATCCCGCCGCGCAGACCCCTTCCATCTATCCACGTGGTTTCAGGAATCTGTATTCTCTGATTAAACTCGTCACTCTTAAGCAGCTGGGAGACTCTTACATTAATTTTCCTGTGCTGTTTGCAAACGCCGTCAGATGTCGACAGATGTAACACAGACGCGCGCTCACTGTCTCCATCCCACCTACGATAAACCCCTGCACAGACGCCGGCACGTTTCACACATCTCTGCTCACTGGTGCCCAGTCAGCTCTTTTGGAAGCGATAATTAAATTGTGAGATACCCGTCCGTGAAGAGGCGTAGCACTGACATTTCACCCGTGTTTATTTCTGCATTAAATGTCCTCTTGATTTTTTCCCCCAAAACAAACTCCGAAATACTCAGCCTGAAAGAGCACTCGCCCACAGGCTAGCACAAAATGACTAACTTTGCAATGGTATCTTGCTTTTTAAGGAGTTCCGTTCAAATGCCAGTCAGTGTTGACA
The DNA here is from genome assembly GCA_013398295.1 of Chionis minor. Classification (NCBI taxonomy): domain Eukaryota; kingdom Metazoa; phylum Chordata; class Aves; order Charadriiformes; family Chionidae; genus Chionis; species Chionis minor. The sequence continues at coordinate 942,983 of VZSF01005155.1, read as the reverse complement.
AGGAAATCATGCCCTTTTCCACAGGAGAGCTGCGATCAGATTGATCCAACTTCCGTTATGTTTTAACTTGGAGTAACATCTTCCCTGGACAGCTCAAGCCTGTGAAATTCCCGTGTGGCAGAAGAGCGAGTCTGTACCCAACAGCACCCACCAGTGACACTGGTGCTTGTGACAGATCCTGACAAAGCCACGCAGGCTTTGCCCGACTCCGCTACTGCCCGGCGCAGAAGGCACCATCCCCAGGATGGAGACCAGCAGTAATTCCCTCTGACTTGCACCGCAGCCTTCCAGTCCCCAAAGGGGCTCCAGGAGAGCTGGGCAGGGACTCGGGATCAGGGAGTGGAGCCACAGGATGAGGGGGAATGGTTTTAAACTGAAGGAGGGGAGATTTGGATCAGATATTAAGAAGAAATTCTCTCCTGTGAGGGCGGTGACCCCTGGCCGGGGGTGCCCAGAGCAGCTGTGGCTGCCCCATCCCTGGAGGTTCAAGGCCAGGTTGGCCGGGGCTTGGAGCCACCTGGAATAGAGGGAGGTGTCCCTGCCCAGGGCAGGGGGGGGCACTGGGTGGGCTTGAAGGTCCCTTCCCACCCAAACCACTCCGTGATTCCATGAGTCTGATTTGTACCCTGCATCTCCACTGAATCAACAGTCTCTCCAGTAAAATTGCAACGAGGCCTCATTGTGTTCCCAAATGTGCTGAATTTCTCACGGCGATCCGAGTTAAAGAAATTCTGACAAAAATGTGCATTCTCATGCAGTGAGTGTTGCAGATTCTGGAAGTGCTGCACAATCATCAGTTTCACTGCGTGAAACCCTTGTAAGTGGCATTATACCTGGCTCACTCACTTTAAAAGTAAAAATTTTTTTTGGCATTTAAGCAAGTATTTTTACAAGTAAAATTGCAGGGAGTTGGACTTGATGATCTTTATGGGTCCCTTCCAGCTTGAGATACTCTACGATTCTATGAAGTACAAAAAAAGAAAGGAAAAGGCATCAAGCTTAGTTTTTATGTAACCTGTCAATCCAAATTGTATTCAAAAAGATCACCGTGCCGAAACACGCAGCAGCCAAGTCACGCTACTTAAGATGAACTCACAAGTCCCTATACAATTACTTTTCATTTTTTAATTAGACATTGGGGTTTTTTTGGAAATAAACCCCCATTCTTCTCAAACGGACAGCCAGAAAGTCAGCTGCAGAGCTACAAAGCCAGCTACAAAGAAAACTCTAAAAGCCCCTGAGGTTCCGTGTATAAAAATTTGCGCTGCAATTTCATCACTTGGGATTTTTGCATATTTTACGTATTTTTCTTAGCACGTTGCTAAACTTCATTGAAAAAAATCATATTTCAAAAGAGGGATGAGCCCTTCTGTGGGAACCGGCGCTGAGGCCCGTTCAGCCTCTGCTCCCACGCGCAGAACACTCACCAAGCTGGAGAGGAGGGGAGCAGCGCGGCAGGGCTGGGAGAGGAGAAGGATTCCCCTTCCCGTAATTTCCTCTGGTAATCCAAGGGATGTCTACCTGGATCACTGCTGGAGGAGATCTCCAGGACTCAAAGTGAGCTGGCGGGTCAGGGGAAGGGG
>VZSF01005155.1:915429-941384 GCA_013398295.1 Chionis minor | reverse complement strand
GGGAAGGGAAGGGAAAGGGAAGGGAAGGGAATGCTGCAGGGCACATAAGGAGATGCATCCCATTCAGGAGCAGTCTCTCGGGATGAGGACTCGGTGCAGGGAAGGGGAGCCGAGAGCAGCGGTTCAGCTGAGCCGCGCTCGTGTCGGGAGCAGGATGGACCCCAGGTGCGTCGGGTTCAAACCCAGCAAGAAAACCTTCAGCCTGCTAGCAGGAACCGGGCAAGAACTGCTGGGGAAAAACCCCAGCCAGCCTCTAAGGGAAATTTGAACCAACTCTGTCAATTCACAGTACGGTGTCATATTGATGGGTAACGTTTGTATTCGGGGCTGTCCCTTGAAAACATAATCTTTGAAAAGTAAATGCAAAAATAAAGATTGATCGGACACAAAATATTAGGAACTGTCCCTAAAATAGGAACTTACTTCAGCCCTCCTGGCTCTTGGTAAGCTTCACTTTGAAGTATATCTAAAACTAAACACAAAAAAGATCTTTTTTTTTTTTTTTTAATCAATCTTTCTCAACTTGTCTAGGTTCTCAACTATACTAGATTCTGCATTTAAAGTGAATTCAAGGTCAGAATCTAAACAGATAAGTTGTGTTTTGCACAGCCTAAGAATTTTGGAAGTGGAGGAAGTCACTCTGTTTCTGGTTCTTGCAAAAATCCAATTATCTTGATTATGAAGGCACAATGAACCTCATCCTATCATCTCTTCCCTCTGGGTTATTATGAAACACGAGGCTGGAATTTTAAGTCAATGCCAATACTCTAACCGGCATGCACATCTTGCTTTTAAACCAGAAAAATCTGTTCAAGCTAACAAGGAAACCGGCATCTATGGGAAGTAACACTGAGGTAAATGGGCATCTCATTTGCGATTAAACTTCTCTTTTCAAATAAGGAACAAAGCCAGCAGCCTGTCTTTACCCTGTCCACCCTGGCTGCGCAGGAACTCCATCCCCACCCCCCTGGCAGCAGGGAACAACGACAGTGCCTGAAATCCCATCGCTACCTTTCAGGATGCTCTCGGAACGTGGCGGGGCTGCAGCCAACAACGCTGTCTCCCCTTGGACACCTTGGATGTAGCGGTGCAATCCGGAGAGCGATTGGCCTTCCCAGAGCCTGCTTTTGCTGTCCTCATTTACTTAAGCCCCACAGAGCATCGTAAGCAAAGTTTAAACTCAAGGAGAAATTTTTAAATTTCATTAAACATGCTAAATATTTCATTAAACATGCTAAATGACTTCTCTTAAAACACAGCTGCTGGCCGGAACATGGGTTCTTGTTTCCAGAATAGTCCCTCAGTGCAGACCTTGTCCTCCCGAGAGAGATTCCTAGATAAATGATGCCAACAAACCCAGCCGGTGAGCGGTCTGCTATTAAAAGTTCTGACGAAGTTATTGGGATTACTCTATGGCTCTGGTTTCTGTAACTCCAAACCATTATGCACTTATTCCAGGTTAGAGCAGATTTAAAGGCACCACAGCCCAGAAACAAAAGCTTTGTAAATAACGTGCAAAAGCGACTCCCCAGGCGGGGGTTACCAACTGCCCTTGCGCCCTGCTCCCCCGTCCGGCCCCGAGGTGCGGAGGAGGAGAAGGAGGAGGAGGAGGAGGAGGGCAGCTGTCCCCGCAGCCTTCATCATCCATCCCCTGCCCCTTGTCCCCGCACAGGCACTCTGGGAAACAGCTGGGAAACAGCTCTTCCCGTCTTCCTGCGGGTGCCATGCAGGGAACAGCACCCATTCTGACACCTCTCCGGCACCAGCTGGGAAACTCTGGAAAAAGACAAAAAAGGCAGGCCACTCACTATCACCACCATAAACTCCACACCAAACAGAAGCCTATTTGTTTGGTTTTTTTTCCCTGGCTCTCCTGCAGTATTCCAGACTGGAGCTTTACTTGTGCAAGGCGGGATGATTTGGGTGGGCAAAGGTGAAGAGTTAGTATTGAAGCCCTGCGAGGAAAGAAATGGCAAGAGGAGTTTCAGTGGGTTTTCTTTTTTTTTTTTTGCTGACCCCACTGTTATCAAAACATGCTCTTGAAATAGTTAATAGCTATTAGTGTTGAGAGACAACGGGTATATTCTCACGGATGAGGAGAATTCTATCCTTGAGTCTGTCAAGAATGAATTGGAGAAAGAATTCATACTGTAACAAAGCAAGTAATGTTATCATTCCTGAAGAGAAACGCTCTGGAGCAAGATGGGCATGTAGACCTTGAAAATGCAACTAATCTACATGGTTAGCCAGCTTGGCAGAAAAGTGAAGTTTCCAAGTGTCCTAAGCTGAACTACTTTCATCAGAATACTAAAAATCACGCCCACGGGTCAGAAAGACCCAGGCCCAGGTGAAGACCCTTCCCATGAGCACGCATGGTACCTATAACTTCATTGTGTAACCACATGTAAATTACTAACCAATCAAATATTAATAGGAGGTACCAATATGATAATATTGCAGTAAAATGTGTATATGAACTGTACGGAGAGAGCTGTTCGATGTGCTTGGTTTGTGGGGAACCACCGAGCACCCAGCCTTGCGCAACCCGGAAATAAATACTCAACGTCTCGCCCTGGCGGGTGGAATTGGCCGTGGGACACCGGGTAACGAATCCGGCGTTTCAGACACCACCACAGCTCCCACACCAGACCACTCTGAACCCTACCGAAGGCCATTTCCAGAACACATCTGAGTTGCCAAGGTTTTAAATAAGCAGAAGTATGGTTACAATAACCCACTCCGATTTTTCAGCAAAGTCTGCTATCACAGAATCACTTGGGTTGGAAGAGACCTTCAAGATCATCGACTCCAACCATAAACCTCTGCCAAACCCACCCCTAACCCATGTCCCTCAGCACCACGTCTGCCCGGCTTTGAAATCCCTCCAGGGACGGCCATTCCACCACCTCCCTGGGCAGCCTGTGCCAATGCCTGAGAACCCTTTGGGGAAAGAATTTTTTCCTAATATCCAACCTAAACCTGCCCTGGCACAACTTGAGGCCGTTTCCTCTTGTCCTGTCGCTTGTTCCTTGGGAGAAGAGATTGACCCCCCCCTGGCTATAACCTCCTTTCAGGGAGTTGTAGAGAGTGAGAAGGTCTCCCCTCAACCTTCTCTTCTCCAAGCTCAACAGTCCCAACTCCCTCAGCTGCTCCTCACAAGACTTGTTCTCCAGACCCCTCACCAGCTCCGTTGCCCTTCTCTGGACACGCTCCAGCACCTCAATGTCTCTCCTGTACTGGGACACCCAAAACTGGACACAGCACTCGCGCTGCGGCCTCACCAGTGCTGAGTACAGGGGCACCATCACTGCCCTGCTCCTGCTGGTCACACCATTCTTGATCCAGGCCAAGATGCCATTGGCCTTCTTGGCCACCTGGGCACACGCTGGCTCATGTTCAGCCGACTGGCCACCAGGACCCCCAGATCCTTTTCCCCCAGGCAGTTTCCAGCCGCTCCTCCCCAAGCCTGTGGCGCTGCCGGGGGTTGGTGTGACCCAAGTGCAGGACCCGGCACTTGGCCTTGTTGAACATCATCCCGTTGGCCTCAGCCCATCGCTCCAGCCTGTCCAGATCCTTCTGCAGAGCTTCCTCAGGCAGATCAACACTCCCACCTAATTTGGTGTCATCTGCAAACTGACTGCACTCAATCCTCTCATCCAGATCATCAATAAAGATACTAAACAAGACTGGTCCCAAAACTGAGCCCTGAGGAACATCGATGGAGACCTGGCCAACTGGATTTGGCCCCGTTCCCCACCACTCTCTGGGCTGGGCCATCCAGCCAGCCTTTAACCCAGCGCAGAGTCCGCCTGTGGAATGAGACCCCGCTGCTGCCCGGCACCTGGTGGAGCCAGCTCTGCCCCAGGGCCCGCAGCCCCCCCAGCGCCTCGATGCCGGCAGAGCGCTGGCGCCGGGCTGAGCGAGGAGACAGCCAGGGAAGGACGGGGCCATGACCGGCCACGATGCGGCGGACACGGGTCATCCCGTTTGCCGGCGGTCAAAGACTGCAAGAACATTATCATTAAGTTTTAAGAGGGAAAAAAAAAAAAGTGCCTGAAGAGGGAAATAAGCAGCCAAAGGTATTCTGGCATCCAAGATGCATCATTGCTATTTATTAGGGCTCTGGAATTTGCTCCGTTACCCGAGTACGGAGGGCAATGGGGAGGCAAGCACTTAACTACAACAAAACGAGATTTCTCCCTGTCTGCACCAGAGGGGTGACGATATTTTCTTGTAAAAATTGTGCAACAGTGAAAGGAATGGAACTGAAGGAAAAACACTGGCAAGCACTTCACAAGGAAGGATGAAGGAGCCGAAAGCTGATGAGGCTGAGCACTTCCCTGTCCCACGACAGCGTCTGCTCTTAATTTGATGTTGTTGCAAAGACGGGCAGGCAGGGCCGTGGAAACCCGGGGAAAGGAACCTTCCCCTTTTAGCACCAGAGTAAATCACATTAAAAAATTTTTCTCCATTTGACAATAAAAATAAAATGGAAGTCTGGTCTAGGGATAGCTCTCCACATTTGCATAAGCTCGTTCACTCTGTACTAAAAGCGCATGGAAATGTGCCTTAGCAATAAGGAGCTAGAGAGAGAGCATCCACGTTGCGATCTACGGGAGAGGAATATTTTTGAGGTTTTCAACAGCGAGGCCGGCGGGAACTGCAGAAGACACCCAATAGCTTATTTTATTCCCTCAAAAAAGAGCGACATCCAGTGTTTTGCTTTCAGAATTCGGGTGTGAGCTGATTGTTTTCAAAAGCAGAGCACGGTTTTCGTTAGCGGTGAGCGCAGTGCTCTGATGGCCAGAGCTGCCGACCGCTGCCGTGACTGCACGCTCCCGGCAGAAACGCGGTCAGCTCCGGGAACATTTTGACGTGCAGCTGAGTGGAAAACGGCCCATCCCAGCTGAAATACCCCAGTTTTCCTTTATTCTAAATTAAGTGTGTATTTAGAGAAGTGTCACAAGTAGGCATATTACGCTGTTTGCTGATGAACGGCCACATCTGGAGGTGAAGCACCAGAAATCCCTACGGCTGAACACGCGATCCTGCTCCCGAGCAATGCGTCCTGCAAGCCTGCAGCGGGGTCCTCCGGCGGTCTGAGCGTGGGAGGAACGCGCTGCCGGCGACATTTCGCTGCTGAGCGGCAACTCTGCACCTGACCTTGACGGCAAATAAGGGTAATGAATTCGCCACAGAGCTCTGCTCATTTGTCGAGGCCGCCGTGCAACGTGTTCCGAGCATCCCGTGCTGGTTGCGGAGCTGGGAGCCGGAATCCCCACGCGTGTCACTGCCCCCACAGCCAGGAGCGGCTCCCGCAGTGGGACGGCCGCCCTCCCTCGCCCCCTGCAGCTGCACACCGCCGTTGGCACGCAGCCCGGCGGCACAAGACGTGTTCCTGAGAAGAGCAAGCCGAAGGGCTCCTCTGGGAGTGGCTCCGGGGCAGGATAATGGCAGTTCCCCAGCGGCAAAGCTGCCTCAAGGGCACAGGGCTGGACCGGGCACACGGCCGGCAGAGACCGCAGCTGCCCGGCAGCCGTGCCCTCGCGCAGCATCGTGTCCCCTCGTGTACCATCATCCCCGCGTGCAGCATCGTGTCCCCTCGCGCAGCATCATCCCCTCAGGATAATAAATCCCGATACTTTGCTAACGACTACATTTTCAAACCAGTCATCTCCAACCTCCAGCTAGCAGGAGGGGAGAGAGCCCGCAGGAACGGTAGAGAAGAACAGGAATTCGGTCAGTCTGACATTTATCATCCTACGTTTGTGAAAATATTTTCCTGAGAACTTCAGTTATAAAACAACACGTCACCAAACTTAACAGAGAGTAAATTGTCGGCTGTCATTACCAGCAATAAGAGAGAGGAGTGAGAGTTGCGGAGCAGCTGCTGGAGCGTTCAGCCACGTTCTGCTGGCGAGAAAATAAAACCAAGGGAAGTTTGAGAGGAAGAATGTTACGGACGAGTCTTCTCGGACGCGCAATTAAACACAAACTGCACAACACAAATAGGCGCGTTATAAACCACAGAATTGCAGGGCAAAGACTGAAATGCTGAGCATTGACAGAATCGCTTCTGCAGCCTTCCTTCTGAAGACAGGCTCTCCTCACCGACTCTGCGGGTGCCACCTGCAGTAACCACTATGAAGAAAACTCAGAAACAGTGACAAAAGTCTTCTTATTTTCGCTCCTGGAACTTGAACTTGGAAAGGACACAGCAGATGCTGGCAGACAAGATACCACGTCTGCAGCCCTGGTAGTTCTTCAAGAGCAACGCGCTATTTGCTGTCTGCTGATAATCCCGACGGGCGCCAGCCCAAAGGCCAAAGGAGTAACAACACCCCCACAAATTCCCGGTGCCGTGAGCCATGGGCTCCGCAGGACGAACGTCCCGCAACCCGGCCAATATCCCTGCGACAGATCCCACCTCTCCGGAATAATGAGGCTCGCTCCAGTGTCAGGACGCGTGCAGAGCACGTGTGTGCGTATTTCATTACCGAGACAAAAGCCAACAGCCCAGTATTCAGCAAGAAATATGTACCATATTCTCGACATATAGCACATGTAATAAAAAGCTCCTGTTTCAGAGAAAGGAATATAGTCAAGAACGTTTTTCTTCTTGCATGACAGATTTTGAGTTTAGTTTTGCAGCGACAGTTTCATCGGTAAGGCGCAGCTAATTTGTACTCCAGGTGGAGATTAATGCAAGATCTTTTAAATATATTTTCTAATAGGAAGTCAGCAGGCAACCTATGGCAGTAGGCAATCTATTGCGGTAAGTAGCAAAACAGAAAAATAACCCATTTTCAGGAAGGGCATGGCTTGTCTGCGGATGTAAATAATCCTTGGAAGCATCAACTCTTGCAAAAAGGTGTGTGTTTAGGAAGTGACCCACGAGGAGGGCTGTGCCGTCAGCAAACGGCTCCAGCCCGGCCCGTCTCCTCCCGCCGCCCGCAGTGAGACTGCCGGCATTCCCGCCAGCCGGGCTAGCTGCTTTTAATTTTAATAATTAAAATTTTAATTTTAATTACTTTTAATTTCAATAATTAAAATACTGACCTATTACATTGTATACCTAGAATACCAAATAAAATGTTTTCAGGGCTGCCCTGCAGGAAGCTACATTAAAAAAAAATCCTTTAAAATATGATTTCACACATGCCCCTAATGTTAACCTTGAATATATTGTTTGCATTTTTTACTCTAATTACTTTTCAGTACTACAACTCTTGATCTGTAAAATAAAACTTTTTAAATTTAAACATTTCCTCTATTGCAGGCCTCACAAACTGTCTTTAACTTTACCACAAAATGTTTAACTACTATGTTTTATTTCCCTCTTGGGAAATAAACACATAAATGAAGTACTTCAGTGGATTAAGAATGCTCCTTCTTACGCCTCAGTTACTGAATTAAGCCCCTTGATGGAGCTGAAGAGTTCAGCAGATTGCTAAGCACTCTTCTTTGTCCATGGAAATGCAGTTTTCATGGCAAAACAAAAAGTTGTGCAGCAGTAAACCACCAGCACTGAAGTTTTCTATAGCGCTCCTTAAAATGCTGAGGGCTGAGGAACCAAAATGATAAACTTCAGTAAACAAACGAAGGGGGACAATGCCACAACTTTTGGAAAAAATTGCCCCAGTCTCCATGGAAACAACTAATCACTATCCCCTTTTCAACGACCTTTTTCATATCAGCAAACAGAGATTACAGAGATTACGTTACGTCCTCCCTCTCCGTCCTCCCCATGTTCCAGACCGAACAACTGAAGTTCAGCCGGAGTCTCCAAAGGAATTCCACGCGGTTCCCAGGCGCGGTGCCCCAATGGGGATGCAGCACAGTCCCCTCCACCTTCTCAGGGCTGGACACGGTGCACAACGAAAACTGAACGTTGCTGCTCGTTAAATACAACTCTCTGGTCCTTCGCTGGCGCAGCGCTGCCTGCCTGGCTGCTCTCAGCGCTCCGCCGCCGGGGCGCTCTAGGCTTCTCGCTGCTGAATCTCACGGTATTTTATTCTAACCATTTCTTCAGGTTGCCACGACCAAATCGTGTTTTGAGCCTGTCTTCCCAGTGGCTTGTCAGCCTCTGACAGTGCCAGCTTGCTTGGTTTTTAAAACATCCCCGCCTATTTGTTGTTCAGGTAATTAAGGAAGAGCCGAACGGAACGGGGATGTGGGTTCTGCGGAGATGTTTGCCTCGGGGACCTGCATCAGCGCTCGAGACAATCTCCCAGTTTAACACCAAACCATTCTCTGCCCCCAGTTCCTCCTCAACCCCGCTGTGTGGCCATCTGCAGGAAACCAAGGATGTACCCACCTCCTACCACCTCCATGAGAAAGCAACACTGCAACACGGAAAGCCTTGAATAGAATCACTTGGGTTGGAAGAGACCTTCAAGATCATCGACTCCAACCATAACCCTCTGCCAAACCCACCCCTAACCCATGTCCCTCAGCACCACGTCTGCCCGGCTTTGAAATACCTCCAGGGACGGCCATTCCACCACCTCCCTGGGCAGCCTCTTCCAATGCCTGAGAACCCTTTGGGGAAAGAATTTTTTCCTAATATCCAACCTAAACCTGCCCTGGCACAACTTGAGGCCATTTCCTCTTGTCCTGTCGCTTGTTCCTTGGGAGAAGAGATTGACCCCCCCTGGCTATAACCTCCTTTCAGGGAGTTGTAGAGAGTGAGAAGGTCTCCCCGCAACCTTCTCTTCTCCAGGCTAAGGACGATCCCATTTCCCACCTGCCTGTTGTTTTAAGTAGCCGAGTCCCTGATATTGCCCAACGCCTCTAGTGACCTGCTGCGACCCAAGGGGCAGGACTCCCTCCCCAGGGAACAGCTCTGTCCTCCTCAGACAGCTTCATTCACTCAAGTGCTACAAAACCAGACTTTCCCCCCCACCTCGAGGGAGTTTTTTTTGCCATTCCAAGGCGTTTACGCGGCTGCCGGAGGCGGCGCCGAGTCCGCGGTGGGACAGGCTGCCCCACAGCAGCGGCATTGGGGGCGTCCTCCCCCCAGCCTGGGGGCATCTCCCCGTGTCTCATGGCACCACATCCTCTGCCAAAGGAGGAAACCAAAATTCTGTGACAGCATCAGCTCCTGACGAGCACATATTAATAATTCTGTTATCTTTTAGACGATTGCAAGTGGATTATTCAGTAATTTTTCTCATTTTCGATCCATGCTCAGAGAGCGCCTCATCCCCATCTTCGTCCTGATGAGATGGCCCATACCAGCCTCCAGACACAGGTTAGGGATTCTGTAATATTTACCGCCATCCTTTTCTTTTCCCTTCTTCCCTCATCCAGAATCGTTCAATAAACCCGCCCCTTGCCTGTCCCAAAATTTCACAGCAAGTGTCCGTAATCTTGCATACCACACAGCTCCTCCTCCTCCTCGCTCTCCAGGTGGGATTTGCGAGTGGCCGGGGAGATCCCCGTGTCTGCCGCACCTGACAGGGCGCTCCCGGGAGCACTCCGGATTTTAGGCTGCTTCTGAGACCGGGCAGAGCGTGCCCGCCCCAGGGCTGCAGGTTTCCGGGTGAAAAATCGTTGAAATCAAAACGGCAGAATCGCTCTGGTTTTGGGAGAACCCGGGGAAGCCGCAGCCTCAAATGGCTTTTCCCTGGCTCACCTCTTTCCCAGGACGCTGAGCCTGCCTTCGGAGCAGGAGAGGGTCCGCCGGACGCGCTCTGGCCAAGGACATCCAGCACGTCCCCTGGCGAGTCCCGGCCAGCCGGAGTGTCCCCGGAGCCAGCTCCGACACCCGCCTGTGGGGAACTGGTGCCCACAGACGCCTCATTTAGCCTTAAGCCTGTCCTCCAAGATGTCCTACTCTGCAATCAAGCTTACTGCTGATAGTGATAAAACACAACAATTCTACCTCAACATTCGGTTTTATACCAGCATTTCCGATTCTTCCCGTTTATTCTCCATAACACCGACATCCGCACTCAGAAATCTCAAACCCAAAACATCTTCCGTGTTGAAATCAGCTTCTTTTTAGGCTTCGAAAATACTTGTGGTGCACTTTTCTCCGAGTATCTTTGTCACTCAAAATGATTCCGTTAATAATGTTTTGAAATTCATCTTCATGGATCAAAAGTCCGGTATTCTGAGCTGGATTTGTTGCGACCAGTCAACTGAGCCGCCCGCCGCGATGCCGCTCTCTCCCTGCCTCAGTGTAAATATACAGCTGCCCGTTTGCTTTCCAATAAGACCCAGAAAGCTGAAATGTAATTTCCATGCATTTTTGAGATAATAAAGCTACGTATGCATCAGCTGAAGACAAACGGAAAGGGGTTGTAGCTGATGTTAAATATTTCTGTGTTATTTCTTTAGATTTATACCCATGACAGTCAAATGTTCAAAAATATTTTAAGAAATGCTTGATTTTTTTTTTTGTAATTTTTCTGCCAAAGAGCTAATTAGCTAGTTAAGTTAGTTAAATGACAAAGAAAGTTACCAGCTGGAGAAAATGGGAGAAGGTGGCTTAAGATGCGGCAGCAAAACCTGGCCTCGGCAGCCCTCTGTGGCCACTCCGTGTGACTTCAACACTTCAGCAGCACCGTGTTGGGTTCAGTAGGAGACAATTTATAGACAACTGGATGGTTGACAAATTCCTGTCAAGTTCAAAGGCAGACAGCTGCAAAAGCGCATGCTCTACCAGTGCCACCCAGCGCGGAGGGGAGCACAGCCCCTTAAGTCCTGTAATCCCATGGGAAAGAGCTATTTCTTCCCCGAAGACCCTAGGTGTAATAATGGTTCAAAATACCCAAACGACCCAAACCCATAATGTCTAACTCCTTTGGCAAGACAAGGAGGAGACATTTGTGATAACCACAGTGCATCTGTCTCCGTTCCTAGCTTCGCCGCGTGCCTCTCTGGTAAGCGACTTGTTCCGTGCCTCATCTGTTAAATTCAAAATTACCATCTTTCGACTTCACTGGGACGTTTCATAACACGCTCACCAAAGCCTGTGAAGCAAACAAAAGCTTTTGAGGAAGGTCTTCTTTCAAAGCTCCCAGGGAAAGAAGGTCAAAGACACAAAAAGTAACTTCTTTTCGTTATGCCATGGAATTAACAAAAAAATTTTCTCATTTCATTTATTAAACTTCGTTTCGCTCCCAAGAAGAAGCGTGGCCACTGTCTTTCCGAGACATTCGAGGGCTCACTTTAGCCAGCAGCCATCCCACACGAGCATCTGTCTCCCAAGGGGAAATCCCAAGCGGGTTCCCTTGGCAGCGACCGAGGGAGCAGCAGCGGAGCCGGTTCCTCCCGGCCACGTCAGTCCCGGCGAGGGCACTCCTGGGAGCCGGCTCTGCCACGGGGAGAGCTGCCCGGCTTCCCCAGCGACACCAGGCTGGCCACGCCGAAAGGACTGGGAATACTCCCACTCACCAGCAGACAAACATCAAAGCACCCAGGTCCCTAATCAACTGCTGACCAAGCTCCCAATCCTGCCACGTCATTCCTTTTTTTTTTTATTTTTTAATTTTTTTAGCAAAAGGTAGCTCCAGCGATAAAAGCCGTAGATCAAACACTGGCCAAATATTCCCATTATTATCCTGCTGAGAACTAAATTAATTTCAATTTCCAAAAAAGACGAGACTCGGAAGAACAACCAAAGCATTTAACACATGGAGAAAGGAACCGGCCTCCTGTTTCTCTTAACAGATGTAGGACAGGTCACATCTGAGCATTAGTTTAGCTCTATCTACTTTCACGTATCCTGAGAGGTTTAACTTTTGCCCTGTTTTACGCAATAGCAGTTTTGTTATTAATGTGACCGAGAGCAGGATATTTTTCCTAGTTTCCCAGCCCTGCCTTGCAGGTTCCTGTGAACTATGGTTGGTAGTTTAAACTGCTATTCAAGTATTCACAAAGCGATGAATATATAATTGGGACATTTCTTTTTCCCTGTTTTTAACCGTTGCTTAGCTAATTACGCTCCAGTGACACTATCTGACTTCGCAGCAGCAATGCTGAATAACTCAGGGGTCAGGAACACCAAACGTGCGGAAAGGCAAGCTGTCGCGCCGATCCCGGGAGGTGTTTTAGCCAACAAATCCCACGGCGCGTCCGTCACCAGCCCTGCCTCCGGCCCGCGATAAACCACTCCTGCTCCAGCCATTCCTACCCTCTGCAGGCTCCTCCAGTGCCAAGAGAACCTCCAAAGCAGCACAGAGAATCTCAGAAGGTTGGCAGGACCCTCTGGAGATCATCCCATCCAACCCCCGGCCAGAGCAGGTCCACCTACAGCAGGGGCACAGGGTGGCGTCCAGGCGGGTTGGGAATGTCTCCGGAGTGGGAGACTCCCCCACCTCTCTGGGCAGCCTGTGCCAGGGCTCTGCCACCCTCAAAGCCAAGAAGTTCCTCCTCACGTTGAGATGGAACTTCCTATGGTCAAGTGAAACACCCAACTTTGAAAAATGGACCAAGGACACCAAAGTTTACTTTTCCCATCGTATCTCTGGAAGGATGGGCATGCTGTTAACATTACTCCTACAGGGACCGAAACCAGAGGGAGACCAAAAAAAGGCTCAAAAAGGCAGAATTCTCCAAAGCAAATATTAACAGACTGTGACCTTACAGCTAGCACCAAGTTTATTTAAACAGATCGCAAATAGACATGACACCAGAAGGCTCGAGGTCTGTTTTGAATATCAGAATGCTAGTCATCCCTGTCACGCTTCCAGCTGGCAAGATTTACCTACTAAACTCTTGCTCACCAGTAATATACGCCTGTCTACGACTAAGAAATTTCAGAATAATTAACTACTGTAATTCTTCCCTTAAAAATGTGGGGTTTTTTTCCACATGTTACAACGCAAATCACAATAAGAAAAGTAAATCACAGTAAGAAAACTAAATCGCAAAGGGAAAATTAATGTGTTTACTTGAGCTTTTTGATAAAACAACATCTGTGTTAAGGTAGAGTGATGCTACCAAAGAGCTCAGAGTCAAAACAGCTTTTGACTTAGATTCACACGGGTTGTCTCCCACCCCCCAAACAGTAGTTTAAACGTAGAGATATTAAATATTCGTTATATCAGGAAGCATCAAATGACTCAGAACCCCCCTCCCAGCGTACAAGACCTATCCAAAATACTTGTCACTTCTGCCTGCAGCTTCAGGAGCACCATTCCCAGTGCCACGCGGTTTCTACCCATGATGTTGCAAACAAAAAAGCAAACAGAAAAGCTCTGCTCATTTCAGGCTTCGCTAGAGATGGACTTGAAAAAACCCCCCATCAACACTTATTGAATGAAAACGACTGAAATATTGGAAAAGCAACACTGAAGTTCTCAGGAACCCTTTGAGATCCACCTCACCTTGCTGCCCTCCCTCCCGTAGGTCCCGTGCCCAGAACCAAGGCTGCGGCGTTTGATCTCCTGCAAGAACGGCTGTTCCCAACAGCGTGAGGTCGGATGGGTCGGGAACGCAAGAAGCCGGCACCAGATAAGCTTCGGAAAGGGCAAACGCAACTTTAAGATCTATTAGTGGAGATCTTTCTGGCAGATATAGATCAATAGCACCGCTGAGGACGGCGCGCAGCGTGACGCTGCATACAAATCTGGCCTGCTATTTTCAAAAAAGGAGAAATGAAACTAAAGGAGGTTGTAGCCAGGTGGGGTCAATCTCTTCTCCCAAGGAACAAGCGACAGGACAAGAGCAAATGGCCTCAGGTTGTGCCAGGGGAGGTTTAGGTTGGATATTAGGAGAAACTTCTTTACCCAAACGGTTCTCAAGCTCCTCTACGTCTGTCCGTTTCTGCTCGGGGCATTTCGGATTCTCTGTTATGTCCAGAATGTCCCAATGTGCAGAAATTTATAAATTCATTTAATAAAGTTTCATAAGCAAGTTTCAAATGGAACCATTGAGAAGTCGGCTATCTCGGGAGCTACAGCTCCTGTCTCACCAGGTAATTAATGTTTTGCTGGTGCCTGTTGTTTGCAGACACCGAGCTAAGCGCCTTTCAGGCTTCTTTCAGTTATCTTCCACTTTTCTGGAAAATTTCTTTTCCAGCTGGGTAACAGCTGCTTCTCCATTCAGGGCACGCTCCTATTTTGTGTTATTTCTGTAACCATTTGAAGAAACTGCTCAGAGCAAAAAAAAAAATAAGAAAATCTATAAGAAACCTACTTCATTCAGCATCTGCATTCTGGCACCGATTAACACCAACGTCTGCAGGAAAAGGTACTTAACTCCAAATGTTTCGTGTGACTGTTTTGTAGGGGCACCGCATCTGCCCTGACCGTGTGGGGACAGAGGTACCGGTACTCAGCATCACGTCTCTAGTTTCACCACAGAGAGGGCTGTATTTATTCTTTCTATGATTACTAGGCAGATCAGGTACTTATATTCCTCATGACAGTTAAGATTTTACCCATGTACCTTTAGTATGAAGCTTTCTGAAGCCAGAAACTTGCTAATTAAGCAAAACTCAAGCAGAAATGCCCGTCAGAAGATTGGAAGGTGCAGGTAGGTTGGACACGACATCAGCTCTCAGGGGTGAAAGCCCCATCGTCAAGAACGAGGAAGCGAAATCGGTGGCTTCATTATATATGTGACTAAACAACTTTGAACAAACTTCCCCTGAAAATCGTGGCTCTAAATGATTTTAATAGCATAAGAAGAACTTTTACAGGCAAAACACTACTTGGATTTCATTTAAACTAACATTTGACGGGGACTTTGCCCCATCAACCAGTAGGTGGAGATGTAAGTCCAGTAACTACTGCCGAAAGCAGCTATTTGGCAGAGTCCTTGATGCAATTGAAGGTTCGTATAATACCATTTAACCGATGTTTGATTTCTTAATAAGCATTAGATGAGACAGATGAAATCTGTCTGCAGTTAGGGCCCATCTATCAGCCCTCCTTGCCACCGCCGTTCCTACAGCCCCTGGCCAGATGTGCGCGCCGAGCGCAGGAAACGTGTGCATTCAACAAACTACTGGTGAATGGCAAAAGGCAAAAAGTTAAACAGGGGGTCAAAAGACATATTTTCTAATACCTGACCATGTGTTGTCAAGTATTTTTAAAAAGAGCTTGATCGGTATTCTGTTATACCACATTAAAAAAAAGGCAGCATAAAAAATAAGTATGGTTTCAGTCATCCCAATACCCACATTTTGACAAGTCTTGAGTCTTTTCATGTCTACAGAAATTATAAGCGTGTTGTTACCATCCAGTAAATATATGAATGTTCTTGAAGTATTACCACTTCCATTGAGACAGTCACAATACTCTGTTTTGGCATTAAAAATTTATGAACCTATTAAATTATCATTATAGGAACTCATACTGGAAATTGGTTGCAATAGCAATAATAACTTGTGATTTACGAAAAATATAATCGTGTCTCGACATCGCTCTGCTATAGAATAATAATAATAATGTTCCTATTTAGCAGAAATGGAAATGCAAAAAATGACAGTAATAAGCTAAAAATTAAGGCACTATAGCTGGACATTTATAGTAATTTCTTTGTTTTGGTTGCGCTGCTTGATTTAAGGTCAAACGAGAACACCCCTGAAGTGACAGGGCCTACATGCCTTACCTAGATCAACTAATTATACGTATTGCAACTACAGGACCGTTGTTCTTCCCCGAGCGCCCTTTGAACAAGCCAGGAACAAAGCAAGACTGGGCTTTGAACAGTTTTCCTGTTCTAAACTGTCATTCCGTCAAAAAGAATCACTCCGAAAGGGGCTGGGCATTAAACCCTCCTGCCGCGCCGTGGGCTGGGGACCCGACGCGCTCGTGCGGGCTGCGCGTGCCGGGGGTTTGCTCCACCAGCACCTTCCGGGGGTCCCTTCCCAACCACCGCCCTGAGGTCCCCAGCCAGCCCTCCGAAATCCCTGCTCCAAACGGCCTTTTCCCTGCTGCTTCCCTCTTCCTCGGGTACTCCGAGAGGTCTTTCGCATGTTGGCGATGCTTTGAAAGAGAAAAATGTCGTTACTCTTCTCCCACCGTGCTCCTGGCTCACCAGCATCTCCTCCACTCCGAATTCACCGCGTGTCCACGGGTCATTTGTAGTCATGGGAAAACAGAGGGGTTATTTGTCCTAGCACGAAACAGCCGGGGAAGTTCTGCAGAGTCAGCTAAACTCTGCTGGAGAACCAGGAGAGCGGAGGGAGCGGGGTCTCCTCCCTCTGTGGAGGCACCTCGTTGTCTGCAGGAGGTAAATGGACTGGTGTAATTTAACGCCCACGGCGCCCCTCCAGCACTGAAAACAACCAACTTAACAACAGACACCATCGGACAGGTTGATTTTTCCAAATAATTCACTTGAAAACATACTTGTATGCTGTTTCCCCACAAAGGAATTGGGTAGCTTTAGAAATTGTGCCTGACAAATTTGGCAGCCTTCCACAAGGGCGTTGCAGTGTTGGTGGGTAAGGGGAGAGCAACTCACATCACCTACCGGGACTTGTGCAAGGCGTTTGACACGGTCCGGCATGATATCCTGGTCTCTAAATTGGAGAGACATGGACTTGGTCAATTGACTGCTCGGTGGGTAAGGAATTGGCTGGAGGAGCACACTCAAAGAGTTGTGGTCAACAGCTCCGGGTCCAAGAGGCGAGCCGTGCGGAGCGGTGTTCCTCAGGGGGGGCACTGGGACCGGGACTGTTTCACACCGTTGCTGGCCACAGGGATGTCGGGACCGGGCGCACCCTCGGACACTTTGCCGAGGACACCCAGCTGTGCGGAGCGGTGACGGGCTGGAGGGAAGGGATGGCATCCAGAGGGACCTGGGCAGGCTGGAGAGGTGGGTCTGTGCCACCCTCACGAAGGTCAACACTGGCACGCTTTGCCCAGAGAAGTTGTTCAGGGATCTTCCCAACCCGAACCGCTCTAGGACTGTATGAGCACAGCTGACATATGAATCTTGTTCCCTAATAACGACACTGTCCTGGCAGCTTATGGAACAACAAACATCCACTGTTTTGAGCCTCATTTGTTCCTTGTCTCTCAAAAGATACACATACCATTTTATAAATAAACTAATACAGCAAAATTTGGAGTGTTTATCATAATTTTCGCCTCGCATTTGCCTTTGCCTCTTCACAAAACTTGTCTTCCAGCTAGAATAATGATATTTTGATAACTTGCAGGAAAACAGATGCTAGTACACTGAGGGGTAATTCAGAATGTGATCTTCCATACAGAACCCTAGAATGCTTTGGGTGGGAAGGGACCTTCAAGCCCACCCAGTGCCACCCCCTGCCCTGGGCAGGGACACCTCCCACCACACCAGGCTGCTCCAAGCCCCGCCCAACCTGGCCTTGAACTTCCAGGGATGGGGCTGCTCTGGGCAACCCCAGCCAGGGGCTCACCTCCCTCAGAGTGGAAAATTTCTTCTTGATAGCTCATCTAAATCTGCCCTCTTCTAGTTTTTCTAAGGTCCTCACCACGTCAATACCTATGCTGAACTCTCCTAATATTTTAAACATAATTTGTATTTACTCTCCTTTTCTTACTCAAGTGTCAAATAAAAGATCTGATTCACAGGTAACGGCCAGGGTGAACAACTACAGAAACATGGAAGAGACGCAACGATTACCAGAGAGACGCAAAACCTGCTGACAGCCGTTACTAAAAAGCAATCACCTATAACCCTGCATCAAAATGGAAATCACTTCAGAGAGTATCTGCAAATACTGTCCTGTGTCTGATTCAGCTCAATGCTGCATGAAAAACCAGCATGGGTTTTTCCCAGGTGGTGCGATTCAGCAACCCTACTCCATGGAGGAGCTTTGAGCAGGGCTTGGTGCACAACTGCACCAGCTTGGAACGTGTGCCCAGGAGGTCCCACACCTGGGGCTCAGCTGGGGAAGGGACCGGAGGAGCCAGCTGCCATTGCGCTGTAACCCTCATGCCATCGAGAGCACAGGAGGGGTCTTCTCTGCCAGTTGACAAAGGTTTGCTCGGCAGGAAGCAAGGCTCCCAAATCTGACACGTTTCCCAGGGCCACAGGAGCGGCACATGCTGCATTTTTTGTTCTGAGAAAATGGAGCAACCACTGGCTGCACTGCTGGAAGGCCAGACGCTTCGCGTATCTTGATTCCTGGCATGGACCAAACAGACATTCTTACCATCGGGATTTAGGACAGAGTTTGCCGTTTGCATGAACCTCAAACAGAGCTCGAAGAACATTGCAATGGGCTGTAAAAATGAGAGGGTTCAATCAGAATTTAAAAACCTTAGCAAAATTGGAGTGAAGTAAACAAAGGCAAAAAAAAGATAAACTTCAAGATGTTCAGCTACCAAGTATCGCCATGATCTAGGGATAATGAAGACAGCTCCCCTTCTTGGACACGGGACTTCTCAGAGATGCCAAGGCAAACGCCTTGCTTTCCAACATGCAAAATCTGAATGACAAGAGGAGACTGATGAGCACTTGGCTGAAGACCAGCTCCCCAGGAAAGGATGCGGAGGTTGCACCACAGCACGAGCCTGGCAGGAATCAACGACGTGAAGGAAATACAGAGAGGAACAGC
Source organism: Chionis minor (assembly GCA_013398295.1). Taxonomy (NCBI): domain Eukaryota; kingdom Metazoa; phylum Chordata; class Aves; order Charadriiformes; family Chionidae; genus Chionis; species Chionis minor. The sequence continues at coordinate 922,873 of VZSF01005155.1, read as the reverse complement.
CTCTGGGACAGGCAAAGTCACACCTCCGCCTCCTCTGCCGGGCAATGACAAGGCTTTGGCTGGTGCCAAAAAAAAAAAGTCCAGAGGAGAGCAAAGACAATAATCAGAGAGCTAGAAAACACAACTTATTAAGACAGACTGAAAAAAATAAGATTATTTACTTGAAAACGAACAATGAACTGATCCAACATGAGTCTTCAAGTACTTGAAAGGTCTTCTCCCAGTGCACATGACAAAATATGAAGGGGTTAAAGCTGTGGCAAGAAAGTTTCTGATTAGATTAGAATAGTGCTGGAACACTGGCTATATATACATTTCTCCCCAGCCCCTTCTTTTCATGCTTCCAGCACACATTGCATCGGCAGCTTAATTTCTGCAGAGTGGAAGCCAGAAATATCTCTTCACCTCAGGGCTAAGAGGGACCGACGCCAAGACAGCCGGACAGTCAGAATTATTCCGTGTAGACTAAAAAAGTCAGAAGGTACATAGGGGCAGCTGAAGATGCTCCTACGCCCCGCTTCGCCGATCGCCACCTCCAAAAAAAGAGCTGTGGGCATCAGCGGGGAAAGGAAGGAAAGCACAGCGGTGGCACGGGGAGCCTGGCAGACCCCGCGGGGTATGGGGGAAATGAGCCCCCCAGCCCCAACTGCTCGTACTGGACAGACGCCAACGAGTCAAGAGCAAATTGGAGCCGAGGAGGGCGCATGGAACTTCCACCCATGTACAGATTTGGATGCAGTTTGGGACAGAGGGATACGACAAAGTTAGCCATTTCAGTCTTTGTTGGCTGCTCTGTTGGAAGCAACAGTAGCACTAGATGGAGGCTTTGATAGCAACAGGTCGTTCTTCAAAAAACCCACATCAACCACAACCAGGAACGGAAGCAGACGCAGAGGGCACATCCAACTTTAGGCTGGTAAACACTATAAAATGTAAAAGAAGGGTGTTGGTTTCCTGTTTCTTAGTACCGACAGGTGTCACCAAATTCTGCATGAAAGTTCTAGAGAAAATGGCTTGAAAATAAACAATTAAAAATAGAAATAATTATTTTAAGAGGCTGCTTTCTTTCTCTTCATGGAGAATTGAGTGGACGTGATTTTAGAATTTTGAAAGCCGAGCCATGTGTATCAATAGCATGTTGATAGCGTTAAATAGCTCAGTACGCACTGAGCAACATAGCTCTGTCTTCTTCTTGGCCACCATCCCAGTGTTTTTAATGGAAAGAAATATTAAATTCATGTCCAGAAACTACTTAGTTTTCTAATTACTGGTAGTTTTGGTGACCCGCTGCAGGAATCTGCCCCAGCATATGGGCACGTAGACTGTCAAGCTCTAAAGTTAATATTTGTGTGAAGTAGCAGGCTAACAGCTCTAGAAATATCACATTCAAAATGTTTACAGTTTTATGCTAACCACGAAGCTCCAAGTGTGAAAGAAAATTGGAAATACGAGTTGCCACAGAAGCAGAAAAACACAGCTACTTTGGCACTGTAGCACCGAGGCATTACGGACAGAATTACCTCCCTTTCGTCTCGGGGGGCACAAGCCACCAGCAACATTCGAGTGAAAAGCTGGGTATTGAACCCAAACCTACCCCAGTCAATGAGCACACGGGACTCCATTAATTCCTCAAGTGACTCCTGTGAGGTCATAAAAAGCATACCAGCAGCAGCTTTTTAGCCTTGATGTTGGGGGTTTTTTTGCTTTTGGTTTTTTTTTTCCGACAGGTTACACTCTCTGCAGCCTTCTCTCTCCTGACCTGGCCTGCAGAGAAAACGTGCGGGTTGTACAGAACCTCTACGCTGAAATCCCACCACAGGCAGGAGAAAATGATGGAATACGCATATCCGCGCTCACAAACGGTGCGTTAGTGTAAGCCACGGGTGGACGGCACTTTATAAAAGCTATTGTCATCTCCACTATTGTTATCTCCACTAACAGTCTTCTACAGACCATAGCTTGTCAAAACAATAAATCGACCTTAAATTACACAAACTCACACTGGTTGGAGACTGCTTCTCTCTAGAATAATGCCTTTGCATCAAACATTCCTGTAGCACAGTTCAACACAGTGGATTATACTCAGGCTTTAAAAAAAAAATAGACAATTGTTTCTGGTTGTGAGAGGTTTTACAAATATGTTTATAGGCAGAAATCAGCCATAAAAGACACAGGCTATAAAGCACTGGGAGCTATAGAACAGAAATCATTGTCCAAACACTTTCTAAACTTCAGAAAATGATCGTAAAATTGTAAAAGTACTTGTCAGATTTGAAATGCAGCCTTAGCAAAGACTTTCTTTGCACTGGCACGTTGTAAAAAGTACATATAAATACTGAAAGTAAGGAGCTGCAGAAGAAGAGAGTATTTCTGAGAGCAAGTCCAATCCAAAGAGCACGCTGACAACAGCCTGCATGATAACAATAAGGTTTTAGATACACAATTCAACAGCAAGTGCCAAGTAATCTTCCAACTAATACACAGCTGGCTACACTGAGGTCATACGTTACAGCCAAGGCTGAGAGTCTGTGATGCAAGTGAAGAGAAAAACGTACCAATCGCCCAATATCATCCCCTGAGCATGTCCAAAATTTTACCAAAAAATACATCCGTAAACCCTAAGTGGTCCCTATCAGGGCGAGACCTCAGTGCTCTAAGCTTTGCCAGACCCATACCCAAGGCAGCCTTGGGATGGTGGGGTGATCCTATTCCTGTCTCAGAAAGGGGAAACCGAGCACAGCAACTAAAATGCCCCCGTAAGAGGTCACAAAGTCGCTTCTCCTTCCTTGGCTAGCCCAGTATTCGCCAAACTATTGTTCTGGTCCTTTGCTAGGATTACGCGATTCTTCATCTTTGTGTCCCTTCAGGGAGCTCTGGAGATGACAGCTCTACGTCAGAGGGCAGACGCGGAACTGTGGGGCGTAAGGAGAGTTCCAAACGTTCCAAAACGCTACGAGCTTTCCCGGAGAGGTGCTAGAAGTCCTGGTGGCCAGTGAGCAGCACAACACTTCTCTCTGGGTTAGGACATCCAGCTAGAGCCGCAACGCCGCCAGGTCTCACCCCCACCCTTCCCTCCCTCCCTCCCGGAGCTGCTCCGGGGACCCCTGCAGCCCTTTCCTGCCCTCACCGACCTCTGCTGGTTTAATCCCCTCAACTAGTTCATGGGTTTTTAGCTGAATTGTTGATGTTTTCTTGACTGGTTAAAAATACGCCGCGGCTGGCGTGACTGGACACTCATCCCGTGTTCAGTGCCACCAGGAAATGAAGAGCAGCCACCCCCAGCAGGGCTGAGCGCATCGAACCTCCGCTTTGAACTTCCCCAGAGCTTTTAGCCCAGGCAGGCTGCTAAATCATAGAGGGACACGCTGTATATCACAGTCCATCACAGCATCCAGGTTACCCCCTTAGTTGAAGTGGCAATAGCTCGGATTAGGCAAATTCCTCCAGGGACTAGAACGCTTGCACCACGGAGAGGAACAGCCACACAAGAGCGCGCTCTCATGTCCCAGACGGGCACGCTCCCAAACCGCTGCCACCACAGAGAACCAGACCAGCCACAGCCCAGAAGCCGAGGTGACCCTTGCCACAAAGGAGGCAAACACCTCCGCTCCTCCCTGCCTACAGGCTAGGAGCAAATTCCCCAAGTCATCTCGAATTCTGCAGAATTCTGGGATCAGGCAGCGAGCACCATCGTGACGTGATGACGATGTCGGGATTGTCTGCCAGACAGTCTGGTACGGCAATGGGCTCCGCGGCGTTTTCACAGCCCGGGATGCACCAGAGGAAGACGGCGGGAAGCCCCTTCGGAATAGAGCGGGGTGGTTGCACGTGAGTCACAAAAGGAAAATCCCCGCAGCCAGGTGGGACGAGCTGCGAGCGTGGGAGGGCGCTTCAACGCAATATAAAACTCCTGTCGTCCCGGAAAAGGGACATCAACAAGGAGTTGGCAAATTTGGTCTCTGGGTGGGAAGGCAACATGAGTAGGGGGGAAGCCCGATTTCCACACTTCCAAGGATTCAATGTATCCTGGAAACCAGCAACACAGACCTTTCGGGAAAACGGCTGATCTTAAAGGCTACACGAGACGCATTTACGGACTGGCTGTTAAACGTTCCGAAACACTACAACGAGCACAGAGCAATAACCAGTAACTCACATAGGAGCTTTGACTGAAAGCACGTTTTATAGTTGTAGTACGGTTCAGTGACACCTATGGGCAACCCGGCGTGGCCAGCGCCAAACTGCACGGGAACCAAACCCAGCAGTTTTGTAGCCAAACACAGCCCAGCCCAAATGCGGTTAGAAATTTGTCATGCCACCCGCAGGTTGGTGCCAGGACATCATCTGTACCCAAATTTGACACCGGGCAGGCTGGACGCTTCCGAGAGTGTCAGAGAGTCCTAAAGTCACAAGCATTTTGAACTGAAAGCCCGTGTCCAGGTAGACGGCCACCAAGAGGAGAGCGCCTGTCAAACACCAACTACAGAGGGGGAAAAGAGTTAAAAAAAAAACCAACCCAAAGACTGGGGAAAAGTTAATTCCAGAAACACTAGCTCAGCTGGCGTCGGAGCTCGGCCAGCTCCGTGCTGCTGCCACGGCAAACACCCACCTGCCAGCACTGGTGTCAACAGCGAGCGCCCCCGGTGCTGCCGCCGCAGGATTTCCATCAGGCACAGCTGGAAAGGAAACTACGGTGCAGGTAACGCCACGACTGCTCTGAGGTCTTCCGTGGCCTGGCCTGGTCTCACCTACATCATTTCCCAGGCTGACGCGACCTCTTCTGGTTAACACACACACTGAATTAGCATTTTCAGCGAGGGGGGAAAAAAACCCACCAACTCATCAGCGCAATTTTTTGGATCGTGTACCCATTATTTGCTGGTGTTTTACTAAAAACGCTGGCAATTTTCCAGTTCATTAAAGATCAGCTCAGCTCTGATGCTGCTGGCAAGAAATAAAGCTGTTAGGATACTAGTAGTAAAATATTTAACCTAAATAAAAAAAATAAATCCCTACCGCTTAAAAAATAGTAACATAATAGTCACGGCGCTGGCTGAAGCTGTTTCTAGTTTTGGTGAAAACTGGTCTGTCTCCTTAGTTCTACAGAAGCTGTCTTGGTCAATTGAGTTACTGGTTTCCAAACCAGTTTGTGGCATTCACAGTACTTGTGGTAAGCAAGGCACGAAAAGCTCGAGGTGTCAACAGAGACGGCCCTAGGAGAAAAGCAGTACTGACTTGGAATTATTTGAAAAGGATTCCTCCTCTCAGCAAAATGCACGCTTCCGTACCCTCGCCACTCCAGGCGGAGGGTGCTCCCGAGCCAGGACCCTGTCCCGGCTCTGCCAGCCATCAATCCCGCTGCCGGGGGTGGGCAGGGACACGGCGGCTTTCCCACCGCGCCGCCCGGTGCGGATCCTGTGACGCGGGAAGCGAAGACCCTCACCCACCTGTGCAAGACCCGGGAAGCCTTTCCACCTTCCTGGGGAGGCGACTACTCGGACTAGGAGAGATTTACGGGCTGCGCTGTCCTGTACGCTGTTCCCGGCGGAGCCGTTTACCTGCACGTCTTCTGAAGGTGCCAGGGCCAGGTGGGGGCCACCACCGCCGCGCTGATCCTAGTGAACCACCACAGCCACTCCGCGCCCCCAGAGCCCCCCCTGCTCCAAGGAGTCCCCTCCGAGTGCCGCCCCTCCAGGCGGCTCCTCTCGCTGCGGGATGCAGGCTGCACCCTGCGCCTGAGCGACACGGCCGAAACGCAGCCCCGCAGCCACGCTGGCAACAGGGAGTTTTATCTATATACAAACTTGGGATGCCAAACCGAACCAGACCGTGTGCTGGGGACTCCAGTACGTGGCAAGAAATGGCAACGGCTCAGAGGACCAGGAAGACTCACGGAAGAGTGATGGAGCAACTCCGGAGGGTTGTATTGGAGGGAGTTGGGTCTCTTCAGCCTGGAGAAGAGCAGGCTGAGGGGGGTCTCATCAATGTCCACGAACACTTACAGGGAGGGGGCCGGGAGGAGGGGGCCAGGCTTTTGTCAGTGGTCCCAGTGACAGGACATGGGGCAATGGGGATAAAATCTAATACAGGAAGTTCCATCTGACCATAGAATCATAGAATCATAGAATGGTTAGAGTTGGAAGGGACCTTAAAGATCATCAAGTTCCAACCCCCCTGCCATGGGCAGGGACACCTCTGACTACAGCAGGTTGCTCCAAGCCCCATCCAGCCTGGCCTTAAACACTTCCAGGGATGGGGCCTCCACAACTTCCCTGGGCAACCTGTTCCAGTGCCTCACCACCCTCACAGTAAAGAACTTCTTCCTAATATCTCATCTAAATCTCCCCTCTTCCAATTTAAAACCATTACCCCTTGTCCTAGCACTAGACTTCCTGACAAAGAGGAGACCACGAGGAGACCATGAGGAGGAACTTCTTTCCTTTGAGGGTGGCAGAGCCCTGGCACAGGCTGCCCAGAGAGGTGGGGGAGTCTCCACTTCTGGAGACATTCCCAACCCGCCTGGACGCCACCCTGTGCCCCTGCTGTAGGTGGAGCTGCTCTGGCAGGGGGTTGGACCAGATGGTCTCCAGAGGGTCCTGCCAACCCTTAACGTTCTGTGATTGTATGTGATCGCACTGGCTGCATCTGGGCTGTGGAGCGGTCGCACCGGCAGCTGATGGAAAGCACTTCATCAGCACTTGCACCAATGCAAGATGAAGACTGATGGACCTGGATGGAGATAAGTAAAAAGGAACAAGCAGAATAACGAGAAGAAGCCCGCCAAATGCTGCAATTACCTACTTCTCTCTATAAAGAGCTGGCCATTCCCTGGACAGAAGAGTCAATTCCTGCATGAATCAGATCCATTACTTCAAAACAGCGCGGAGTCGGGGCCAGAGACACGGGGTTTCTGTTGCTATTGTTTCCAGGTTTATGTTCTGGGGAGAGGAAAATGCCGAGTTTTTAAACTGCCAAATCCTGCAGCGTGGAGTTTCAGCCAAGGCTACAGAGAGCAGCAGAGCCAGCCCTGCGGGAGACCCGGGGACTCTGCCATGCTGAACCGTGCCTGGCTGTCTGTCTGTCTCTCCTCCTCAGCTGACGTGGATTAATCCTAGCCGATCCTTACACGAGAATAATTAAAAGAAGAGGGGAAAAAAGGATCTACCTGTGTGAAGAGTAGATCATCACTCCTGTGAGTGTGCAATACCGCCGTGGGGGCTGGATTAGCAGAAACTACTTAGGAAGCAGGTGCTGGGGTCTGCCAGCCCTGCGCTGGACTTAGAATCCCAGAATCACTTGGGTTGGAAGAGACCTTCAAGATCATCGAGTCCAACCATAACCTACACTACCAAACCCACCCCTAACCCATGTCCCTCAGCACCACGTCTGCCCGGCTTTGAAATACCTCCAGGGACGGCCATTCCACCACCTCCCTGGGCAGCCT
>VZSF01005155.1:776726-915219 GCA_013398295.1 Chionis minor | reverse complement strand
TTTCCAGCCGCTCCTCCCCAAGCCTGTGGCGCTGCCGGGGGTTGGTGTGACCCAAGTGCAGGACCCGGCACTTGGCCTTGTTGAACATCATCCCGTTGGCCTCAGCCCATGGATCCAGCCTGTCCAGATCCCTCTGCAGAGCTTCCTACCCTCAGGCAGATCAACACTCCCGCCTAATTTGGTGTCATCTGCAAACTTACTTGCACGCAGCAGCCACATCACCAGCCATGAATGGCGTGTCTGCTGGCAGAGCACGGGCTCAGCTACCGAAGCATCTATCGCATCCGTCTGCAGCAGAGCGCGCGTTACTGCAGCCTGTGCAGAAGCGCTCTGTGCGATGAACAGCAGCTACACTCATGGCATTCCGCGTCCAGTGCCAACATCTTCTCCAAATACAAGTACGCGCCTGTTTCTTTTACGTACAACCACTGGGCCAGAAAAGATGGGGAAGGTTTGTGTTTCCGGGCACAGCTCGCAAATTCTGTGACTTGCTGCCAGATCTTTTTCCCCGTTTTCGAGGTTTTTATCAGCCTGTATAGAAGCGGTTTGCTTCTACTACCATTCACTAGCACAAAGTGACCTACGTGGAAATTTCTGGGCTTGGGTTCGCCTGCTACAGTCGCCTTCTCTGCTTGCCCTGCGTCATGTTCCCACTCTCCCCTTCATCGCTACTTACTCAAAGGGGTCGCTGGGATCAGCTCGCTGGAGCTCTGGAGGAATCGGGATTCTTTTGTAGTACATTTCCCAGTCAAAAGCTCCTCGCATGGCATCCCCCGCCTGCGCCTCGTAGCCAAAGTGATTGTGGTCAATGACATCGATCATGGGACACACGATGGTTTTGTGGTTTAGTGCAATCTGGTCTGAAAAATGAAAGTAGAAAATAGGAAACGGCACGTCTCGTCAAGCCATCTATCATATTACTGCAAAGCCAATCCCACCGGTTTTCTGACATTTGAAGACTGCGCGCTTTGTTCCCTACGGCCCCCAACGCATTTCATTTTTCAAATCCGTATCAAACCTTTATCTAAAGTGGACTTAGTGCAGCTGGGCAACGATTAGAAGCGTTACAGTTCTCTGAAGGCAGGCCTGTCCCCGCGAGACCCGCGGGAGTCCAGCCAGCTACATCTCTGTCACTTTGCTACCCCGAGCCGTCCCCAGTCCATCGGCCACGGGGCGAGCCAGCAAGCGAAACGGAGACGCAGTCCGTCGGCTGCGGGGAGCGTGCGGCCGGCTCCGGCCAGGGACACCGGTGTTCCCAAAGGCGGCTCTCGGCCCTCGCTCCCGCGGCGCGGGTGGGCGCCAGCGCTGAGATCAAACCCCACAAGTTCAAGGCAAACCCCAGCGCCAGGAACAGAATGGGGCTCGCCTCCTTTGTGCTGAACTTTGAGATAGATAGAAAGCCCCACAGCATTATTCTTCCTCGCCGGTTTTCCAAAGAAAGGAGCTTCTTTTTGCCTTTTTTTTTTTTTAAAAAAAATTAGAACGGTGCGGCTAAATCAAATTCCCATCTCTGGTATCAGGGCAGTCTGCCTTGGCAAATCCTATTGCTCGGTCCCATAGAGCTCCTCAGAAAAGAAGGAAAAGCAGAGAAGATATTCCGAATGCAAGAACTAGGTAGAAGAATAACGGCTTGAAATGAGGAAGCACAAGGAAAATTTGTAGCTGCGCCGGCACGGAAGGGCAGTAGAAGAACTATCTATGAACCCTTGAAAAAGCAAAATCTCAAAATTCCAAGTGTAATAGAGCTTTTTCTCTGAATAGTAGCCCAGATTCTTTACAAAATGTAATACATTGTAGGGCCTATGTGGAAAGGTTTTTTTTTGTTTTTAAGGATGAGATTTCACTGGCGCTTGATGTGAAAAAACAGAGGGCTGAGTGTGGAATGAACACTTAGCTAGGAAGGCAGGTAATGTTGCTGCAATGATTAATAATACACATTCTGCTTCCTTGCTTCTGAAGGACTGAAATTAAGAAAAAAGATTATTTTAGCAAAGCAGCTGTAATTTTCGTATTTATTCTCAGTTGTTGCTTAGAGACTGTCCAAACGGGGGAACAACGGTGACCGCTAGTGAGAGACTACTGTGCCTGGAGGTTCAGCAGGTTTTTACATCCTCATCCTTTAATAGTGAAATAAATTTAAAGCATGGGCTCTCCCAAAATTCTAGGAAACTCATATCAGATGTAATGGCTGCATTACTGTTGCTATTGCCAAATATAATTACATTCACCGGTATTCTGTGTAGTGTTATCTGTAATCATTACGTAAAGTCATTTTTACATAATCTCTTCCCTGTGACGGTCCTCCTAATAGTTATCTGGCTTATAATAATCTGTCTCTGATCCCCCCCATCTAAATTGATTGGGGGAGGGGAACTAAATGGGATTGTTCTGGCTGGAGCAGGTCAAAGGTAGACTCATAACACATCAGCAACCTTCTCTTCATCTTTAAAAGCCGCTGCCTTTAAACAGACTGAAGGACTGGAGATCTCCAAGTCGCACACAGGGGTAGCCAGGGAGAAAATTATCTGAGCAACGCTCCAACTCAATCCCAGCTTTCCTTTCTACACCTCTGCAAGAATTTTGCAAGTAAGATGCCTCTTACCTGCCTGTTCTTGTCTGTACCTGTAGAACTTCTCAGACCCAAAAATGTTCCGGAGGCGATGAGGAACCAGCGGAAGACCTTGACTTTTGAAGAAGCCAGGGCGTTTGCAGTTGGGCACACCAAAAGGCAGAGTAATCAAACCTGCAGCCTCAATGCCCAACGTAATGTGGTTTCGTACACGCTCCTCAGGCGTAAACATAGCCCCAGTACGACTTTAGAAAACAGAAAAAGGGCGTCAGGATGAGCTTATGTCTCCCCAGAGCGGCAGAGTTTATCCCACTGCCTTTATCCCACCTGCTCCTAACGCACCAGTCTGGAAGTCACAGCTGAAACACTTTACTGTGTCCTTCCCCTCGCCTCTACAAACCCCTCTCATCCTCTCACAAACCCCCACTGCCCTGAAAGCTTCCATGCGTTATTTCAGTGCAAATACGCTGCAGATAAGGGGAAGCGCCGACAGATAAGCATCGCTGAACATGTAAAAACCTCGCAGATTTGAGGGAAAGCATGGGATCAAGAGGGAGCGCTGCTCAAAGCCTTCTCCCTAGCAATTTTAATTAATACATACACACATATTTGAATTTAGCACTTCTACTACCAAGCAGAGCGTGCACATGTGACAACAAACAGCAGTTCTCGATATTGGGTAAGTCACTGGCTCAAAAATGTAGGTTTTATCTTTTAGAGAGAGGGGCAACCTTTAATTTCAAGCGCTTGTTTCAAATTGGCCAGGTTGAAGCAGCAAGGCCACATTGCAAATACTCTTATTTTCCTACTTAAATACGTGATTGCAGATGGTGAAAACATTTGAGCGGCTCAGCAAATTACCCCTCGTTACGTGAGTTGTCATAAGTACCTGTACGCTCAGTCTGCCCCCAGCAAGCAAAGCCTCACATAAGCGTTGTGGAGACGGACAACTCCAGCTCGCAGGTGTCTTGGTCACTTGCTGAGCCTCATCTCATCACGAGCCAGTTTAAGTCTCGGTCAGGAAGAAATCCCGTGTGGAGGAGCCTGGCGCTGGCAGCCCGTGGCACTACGGACCTGCCGCCCGTCTCCCTCGCGCCGCTCCCGCAGCACGGGCCCACGGGAAGCCGTGCCCGCGTCGTCCGGCCGCTCCGTGTCCCACCTGCCTTCCCACGGCGCTGGGCGCGGGAGCAGAGCCCGAGCCCCTGCCCTCCGGCGGGTCTGCGCGGCTGAGGAGGGGAACGGCCAGTGTGTCTGCCGCACCGTGCCCACGGCAGGCAGGGTGCCCCGAGACCTCACGCTGCCTTAGCTCCCTCTAGAAACCCAAAGCTTGAAGGAAATAAAGAAAAGCCGTTTTGCACCTGTTTTCAGGAAAACAAAGCAAAGGACTGGAAACTGGAAACAACTGTGGCTCGGCTCCGCGGAGCTCTTCAGTCACCGAACAAGCACTGAAATAACTCAGGCTTCCTTTGGTCTGCACGTGACACTCACTTCTAAAAATACAAGTTAGAGAGATACCTAAATAACTTTGAGAAGTGCCTGGTTTCCTCACCACCTCCCCGTCCTCTAACTTTCAAGGTCTCACTCGGAAGAAAGCCCGGTCTGGAAGAGCGGGAGCGGTGGCCGCTCTCAGGGCGGACGCAGGCTCTGCTCCGGAGCCGCCTGGGGTCTCCTCGCCGCACGTGGCTGACACGGGCAGAGCTAAAACAGGGCAGCTTCAATAAATACCCTCTACATCCTCTGCGGGGGTTTCCTGGAACGACACGCTCACATGCAGTCCTGGGTGAATCACAAATCAGATCTTTAGACAAACGTCTGCAAAAATACATTAACTTTACTGTTATTAGTAGCCAGGTCTCTTCTGACTTCAGTATAGTAAATATTTGCCAACTAACGGTTATGAGAAAATTCTCTCCTCCCTTTCAGAAAACAGGGGATCCTTAGATATCCTAGCTGTGTGTTCATTCTCTGTTCTTCTTCATGCAATGCTCTGCTTTTTCTTTCAAAATAAAGCCTATTGATTCTGGGCTCCAGTATTTCTCCAGACTAATTTCTAGACCCTCTGGCTGGTTAGCTATGCGTATTTCTACAATACGTGGAATGAGAAAGATCTCCTTCCACCAGAGAACTAAGGAGAACTGGGACTTGGTCCCTGATGAAGCTTCTCTCATCCTTCCAGTTTTCTGGCTGAGGACTGGGATCATCAGTTCAATGTCCAGCTGCCACCCAACTGCGATTACGAACCCTTTGTGACCACTCCGTTTATTTTTCACTCTTTATAGGTTGAAACCCAGCTAGATGTACCTTCATTTCAGACAAGAACGCAAGAAAAGGAACTGCCTTGGCAACCTGCAAGTTTCCCATGTCTAAGTTAGCAAAACAGAAGGCTGCGTCTCACCTGCAGTGACTTAGCAAAAGGTCTCCCAGGGCAGGAATGAGAACCTTGAGACTTTTTTCCTTAGTGGTAATGTATTATGTGCAGGGGGGCAAAATCAGAAAGCAGAGGGAGAGTGGCTGAATGTACACGTAGAGTACTCCAGAGTGTTTAACTGCTACTTCTTGGGGCTGCGTGTGGGAGTTGTTGAGACTTGCATTTCCCTCTGCTCCTTTATGCCATTTGGGCTTTACGTGGAGGCTCGGAGGTTATTTTTAAAAATGTTGATGTTGTGATGAAGGGCAAAGCGGTATCACGGGGAAAGACTATAAGTGTAATTTGTTATGGAAGGTAGAAAGGATATAAATTTGGAATTTTGTACATTATCTTGTTACTCATCTGAAGAAAAGCTAGTTACTAGTTGGTTGGTTTTTGGTTTCTGGTTTTTTTGGTCAAGTGATAGTCCATGGGCAGAACAGCCTCCCTTCTTGGCTGCACATGCTCGATCAGCTTATTGTGTCACCAAACAGTCCTAGCAACAAAATTCAAGAAACAATAACCACTAACTGGTGAAGCCCTATCCTGTCATGTGCTTACAACATACTCTTTTAATTAACGCGTGCTTCTTTAATAGTAAACTCAGGAATTTTCTCTGGTGTTGCCAGCGAGAGAGCCCTCCCGTTGCAAAGCGCGCACCCGGTGCAGGCAGTCAGGTGTGCAGGAGAGGGGACGCTGCTTCCCGGAGGGAAATCCCAGCCCACAACAACTGATTCTTTCCCTCCCTTTGACTAACGGGGCTTTGCCAGCTGCAGCTGGAATCCAGCAAGGCAGTCAATAGCGAGTCGTTCTTTCTGAGCTCCCTATTGTGAATGCAGTTGTTATTGGATTTAACTCCGAGGTCTCGGATACATTTACAGCGAAAGCTGTTCTAATGGAATGCGAAAGACCAGGAAGCAGCACAATACCTGCATAACGGAAGTGTTCAGCCGTACAGTAAGGGCACAGCGCGACACTAGATTTAGCAGTGTATTTAGCGGTGGTAACAATAAAATGAATCCTAACTCTAATGGGCGAAAGGGATATTTCAAAATTTTACCAGCTCTTCAGCCACAAGAACCGTACACGGGAGCTGCTGGGGTCTGCCCGCGTTCTCCCTCGTGCGGACCCTTCGGACGCTGCAGCGCAGCCCCCAGCACCTCGGGGCAGGGCACGTCCCGCTCCCCGCGGCACGGGCGGTTTAACTCCGCTGCACGCTCAGACTGGAGGGGCTGAGGAATGCTCACACACTTACTGAGCAAGGGAGGCAGCCAATTCACGTTGACTTCGCAATGGGAATCCAGAAATGTCAAGACTTCTCCTCGAGCCAGCGAGGCTCCTAGCAGTCTGGTCCGAATGAGCCCTTCGCGTTTCTTGGTCCGTACAATCCTCACTTTGGCAAAACGGACCATGTATTCCTCCAGCTTCTCTTTTAAATGTTCTAGAAAGAAGGGCAAAAAGAGCGTCAGTGGTGCCAGGCCTGGAGCAGCCAACAGAAGGACAGGCTGGCGTACAACCTGCAAGCAGCTTATCTACTTCCATCTCCTGTCACCTCAAGGCCTCCAAAATCTGCCACAGATCCTCTCCGAGACGGTTCGGAAAGCGCAAATGCTCTCTGCTTTATGGCACGGAGGAAGACGCGGACACGCGGACACTCTGCACCTTCCACTGCAGTTCCACCCGCCGAGCCATCACGGCCGAAACACCGCGGGATATTCATCCCTCCTCCGGCTCCCGCAGCCCAAGGCCAGACAAACATTCCGGCATGCCGCGTTACAAACACTGGCCTTTCCACGTGGGCTTCCTACAGCAACTAATTACGAAGAGCGATGCGCGGGAAGCAATTTTTAAAAAGTAAGCGTTAAACTGGCATGATTAGATGGTTTTTGTAACGGGAGGGGGAACAGAAATGAAGGAAGAGCTTAATAGTTGGACACCAGCGAGAAGCAATCACACAGGTGACTTCTTAATAAAATTAAGCTGCAAATACAGAGCAGTTGACAGATTCTCCTATCGGCATTACCTGGCTCTCTTTGTATCAGCAAACAGCACCTTCGGGAAGTTTTTTTTTTTCTTCTGACTAGAAACACACACGAAGAATCATAAAAAACCCCCCAACAACAAGAACGCCCGGCAGTTTTGCCTCTTCCTAAACACAGCTACAACAGCAACACGGATCTTTTGTCTTTGATATAACAGCTCAGCTCGTCAGACTCATTACTTTGGAAAAACCTGATAATTTTATTTGGCAGGGGAAGAGAGCCAGAAAAGCTTAGTCTCCAATGATTAAAACTGGTGGTAAGTCACATTTCATGGCGGTAGGTGTTGCAACTACGTCTCACTGCAAGAGCTTTGCCAAGTCGATGGCTTCCTCTACCAGTCCGTTCCTTGTGGTCGGTACCAGCCTCAGCCCAGACCTCGCGGCACGAGAGACGGCAGGGAATTTCCCACGGAAGCACCACCGCTCCGCAGCACGCTGGAGCGTGCAACGCCGGCACAGGGATTAAAGACAACAAGGAGACGAGTCACAGTGCGGAGAACGTGGGGTCTTGCCTTAAACTCAAGCTCCATGTAAGCAGAGCCTCCTGCACGCGCTCCTGCTCGGCTCGGCCCCTTCCCTGCCCAGCCGGCCAACGCACAGGACTTCCCAAAGGGACCCGCAGAGTAGGAAGGAGTAGGAACGCGGGTGTGTAATCACAGGGATCTGGTGGGAGGCTCCTCTGCGCCGAGGAATCCTGATGTACACAGACAGCCAAGAGGGAGAGGCCCAGACCTGGGGACATTACCCTGCAAGGACCACGGCATGGGCTGGGGGTTTGGGAGAGGGAACCTGAACACTTTGGGGACCTGCTGAGGCCAGAGTGATTTGTGTCCACAGCGCTACCGGGAGAAGTATGAGATCAAGTGAGGAAGGGCAAGTCTTATGAGGAGCGGCTGAGAGTTGGGATTGTTGAGCCTGGAGAAGAGAAGGTTGAGGGGAGACCTTCTCACTCTCTACAACTCCCTGAAAGGAGGTTATAGCCAGGGGGGGTCAATCTCTTCTCCCAAGGAACGAGCGACAGGACAAGAGGAAATGGCCTCAAGTTGTGCCAGGGGAGGTTTAAGTTGGATATTAGGAAAAACTTCTTTACCCAAAGGGTTCTCAGGCATTGGAACAGGCTGCCCAGGGAGGGGGTGGAATGGCCGTCCCTGGAGGGATTTCAAAGCCGGGCAGACGTGGTGCTGAGGGACATGGGTTAGGGGTGGGTTTGGCAGAGGTTTATGGTTGGACTCGATGGTCTTGAAGGTCTCTTCCAACCCAAGTGATTCTGGGATTCTAAGTCTGAGACAAAAAAAATAAAGAATGACATTCAGATAAACACTGGATGTTTTTGTCTTCTACCCCGTGGGTGATTGTAGGATACCCAGGTTTTAATTCTGAAGTAAGAGTAAAGGAAGTATCCCTTTTTCATCTCCTTTTGCTACTTAGGTACTCAATGAACAAACAGGGTGACCCCCAACAGCCCCACCGACAAGGAGGCACCGTCTCTTTGGATGGCGACCTCTGCACGACCAGGCACACTCCCGGGACGAGGCGATGTGCCACTGACTCACGCTGGGCACCAGCTACCGCTCGCTGTCGTGGCTGAGCTGAGGTCAAATCCAGCCTTAGATCATTTTGTGCCCACGTGCAAGGCTGCCTAAAGCGCACATTTATTGAACTGTTTTCCTGTTTTCATGAGCTCCATTGAGGCTATTCCCACAGTGCAGGAATATAGAAGAAGGGAAACAGACCTTAAAAACAAAGCTACGAAGA
Organism: Chionis minor; assembly: GCA_013398295.1. Lineage (NCBI taxonomy): Eukaryota > Metazoa > Chordata > Aves > Charadriiformes > Chionidae > Chionis > Chionis minor. The sequence goes on along the minus strand of VZSF01005155.1, from coordinate 906,447 downwards.
CCTTGCAGGTAATATAAGAAAGCCTGTTAGGGCTGTCAATCTGGATTTTTTTCTATGTCGTAAATTGTATCATCTTACAGCCATGAAAAATGAACCAGTTTTCAAAGTGACAGGACATTACGTATTTCCAAAGTAAACCAAGCCTCATCTGTTAGTTGCCGTAGCTCCTGGCAGTCCTCAGACGCTGGGGAAGGTCGTCATAGAATCCCAGAATCACTTGAGTTGGAAGAGACCTTCAAGACCATCGAGTCCAACCAGAAACCTCTGCCAAACCCACCCCTAACCCATGTCCCTCAGCACCACGTCTGCCCGGCTTTGAAATACCTCCAGGGACGGCCATTCCACCACCTCCCTGGGCAGCCTGTGCCAATGCCTGAGAACCCTTTGGGGAAAGAAGTTTTTCCCAATATCCAACCTAAACCTGCCCTGCCACAACTTGAGGCCATTTCCCCTTGTCCTGTCGCTTGTTCCTTGGGAGAAGAGATTGACCCCCCCTGGCTATAACCTCCTTTCAGGGAGTTGTAGAGAGTGAGAAGGTCTCCCCTCAACCTTCTCTTCTCCAGGCTGAACAATCCCAACTCCCTCAGCTGCTCCTCAGGAGACTTGTTCTCTCTTGTCAAACCCCTTCCCCTCTGGTCTCTTCCACCCACCGGTCTCAGGTTCGCGCCGAACAGTGCGCAGTAACCAGGGCCGGGCCGCACCGCCGTGCGCCATACAGACAACAGTCGGGGGGTCGAGGTGACAGCCTGAATGCGGCTGTCCACCTCCACCACCGCGCACCCAACACCATGGCCACAGGGCAGCTCCTCCACCCCGGAGGGTGGAGTCAGGTCACTGGCGAGACTCCGGCTGATCCACGGATCCTCCTACACAGCTCTAGCCTGGCTCCGTACCAGATAGGATTGCCTTCCCGCACCCCGGGAGCTGGTTCAGGGCAGTTTCCCTCTTTGTACGTGAAGGCAGCTCCCAAGAAAGCACCCGTTCTCCCTGATGGAGAGAAGCAGGAGCCTTTATGTGGGCAACCTGCGTTGGTGGTGATGCTGGCAGCTTCTCCGTTGCCTGCACGGGAATTCAAGGCGCACCCGAATCGGACCTTCACTAGTTCGGTGTCACAGTGGCCAAGGCAAGGCCCTTGCAGTAGCCACGTTGAACATGGCCACCACTGGTGCTGAAGTGAACTAACACAAATGCCCCCTTTTCACGCGTGCTGATTGTTACCGCTTGTCTCGGGCCAATAAATTCAGTCGTACACAAAGGGCTGCATTTCATTCCCTTCTCATCTTGCAAGGAGCAAATGCTGCAAGCCCAGTGCCTGTCTCTTCAGGAAGACACCCCAGGGAGAGATGATGTAAACTATCATATTACCATCCATTCTTTTCTCTTCTCACATCAATTGCTAAATAACAAAAGAGCTGAATAATATAATTTGATTGTAATCAGTTGTATTGGAGCTTGAACTCCATGAAATCAACGGTAGTTCATACTGTTCTTTCATTGTTCCAGGCTCCTTGCAAACCTAGGAGAAAAGGTCTCTCCAATTTTAAATATTTTAATTTTTTTTTGGCCAGAATAATACCAGAAATTCTGTGGAACAAACAAGAGTTCTCCATACCATCTTCCTCCTCTCTCAGATAGCTCTTCACACATTTCAGACAGCATGTCATCTGACTTGGGAAGAACTGCAATAAAACATCCAGCGCGTCTTTTGATGCCAGAATCACATATCCCCAAATGGTTTTCATCTACTCAATTAATCCCATGATTGAATAATTTTATTATTTTCTCCTTGTCGCTCAAAGAACAACTTGCAAAAAAAAGCCGGAGTATACAAACAAAATTTGCACATCTTGTTCACACAGAATTCTAAATGCATCCTCACTGAGACGTGTCCAGAAGTAATCAGGAAGAAAACGGAAGTATTAAGTGTTAATTTTATAGAGCTTAATTAGACAAGTGATGTAAAAAGGGGGAGGTCTACATAGAAATCAAAGTATATGGATTACTAGAGACACAGAAGTTATCTAGATCTGTTAAAACAGCTACATGTTAGTGACATCCTAATAGGAAGTCACGACGTAGTCAAACAGTAGCAGTACCTACCCTACTTTCAGTTTCAGACAACAGTTTGGGAATTTATTTGGGAAAAATTCTCAACAACCACAAAACCATCATGAAGTATTTAAGTTCTGGGACCAACCCAAATATGGTCGTGAGAACAAAAATATCTCAAAGCGAAGGAAAAAATCCCTTTTGGATCCATAAGTAATGATTTTTTTTTAACTGAAATCAATACGACTGAGCTCTGCTATTGTATTTTCCCCTGCGACGCCTCGTGGCACTATCCCTTTCAAATCTTACCAAGCTCTAACAGCATCAACAAACACAGAGGAACAGAGAGAGGCAGTGGGACAGTAGTAGTTTTAAAGAAAACTGTAGTTTTATACTATTTACATAAGTAGTAAAACTGCATCTTTCACGTTGAGCCCCCCACGAAGGCCCCTCCCGCGTGACTCCGTGTGCTGGGATTATCCCGGGTGATTCCGCCGGCTGCTGGCTTTAAAGGCTTCCCAGAGGAGCCCGCGGTGGGGCTGGGGAGTCACGAGGACGCCGACGCTCTGCCAGGGACAGCACCCGCCGTCCCACCCGGGCGTCCCACGGCTCAGGTGGTGCCTCCCACAGGCGAGACGAGCCTTCAGGTTCCTCTGCTGGGGAATATTTTTGATTAACAAGCGATCGAGGTGTTTGTGATTGCTAACAAAGTTTTCATTTTTTTTTTTTTTTTTAATCTTGACCTTTCCAAAAAACATCGAAACAAACCGTGCTGTGTTCGCAGCACTCCCTACATTTCCTTCACAGAAAAGAAACCCAAATGATATTTCATTTCCTACAGCACAACTGCGTTCTCTCACAGCTCCCAATCATCGCGTTGCTAGCGTTATCTCCAGAAGCAGCGTCACACACAAAACCTATATATTACACACGTACATTTAGAAGCAAGTAACGTGAAGGGCCGTGTAAATACGCATCAATCAACGTCAGAGCAAAACTCTAAAGAAATTCTCTGGAAGAAATTACAACGCCGTGTGTAAAGCAAAGCAACCTGTAATTAAAAGGCCTTTAAATGTCCAGGGGACGAGCCACTCTGCCCATTTATTACCAAAAGCAGCAGTTCAAGCCAGCTTGCCGAGACATTAAACCAGGGAGGTGGGCTGGTTTCATTTATTTGCTGAATTATGACATAATTTTCACTTTCAGAGTTAGGCACGAGAGAAGGCAGCATTTAAACTCTACGGTGAGCTGCAAAAGGTGCACTTTGGATATAAAGAAGCCAAAGCCCTTGTCACCAGGTACGGGGAGCAATTGGAATTGTTTTGCGTGGGCCTTCTCTGTCTTCACCCAAACCCTGGAGAAGTTTTTCTGAAAGAACAGCCGAGACGCCGTTGCCTGGTCCAAGGAAGTAAACTCACGCAGAGCACCCAGTTACTTAATACGGTGCCCAGAAATAAACTGGAAATGGAGGTTCTGCTTTTGTCAGGAGAAAAAAAAAATCATAGTAGTAAAAAGCAGAAGGGCAGTTCTTCCTTCCTGTCGGGATGCACGCAGGGAACACCGCACTCCCGCACTGGCACCCCGTGGCACGACGTGACAAGCAACGTTCCGCCAAGGTGACAAAGAGGGTGCTAAGAGAGACTGAAAAGATGATGCGAAAGCTGGAGCTGGTCTCCAGGACTTGCTTGACTGCGGCATGAACCCACCATGAAAGAGAAATGAAAATACAAAGACAATAAATAAAGCCTTCTGTTAAGCCCCTCTGCTGGGCAGCCAGGCGGGTCCCACCGCATTCCCCTTTCTGCCCAGGAGTACTCACACCCTGTCACGCTATCACTGACCTGCAAATTATCACATAATTAACAACGGCAACACAGCCTGCTAAACGATCCTGATAAGCAATCTGAACTAGATCTGTTTCTTTTTACCGTTAATTGACTGAGAAGCAGGTAATTTGAGCTGCTCTGCCATTCCCTACAGGAACACCATATAAAAATAATTCAAGAAAACCTTAGAGGAGTAGAAAGCGTGTGCTGTTCCCTCACCTCCGGCATCCAGGAGGCAGCAACATGGCCAAAACCAGACCAGCCTGTGATCTTAGGTCAGTAAGGTAATCCCGAAGCGGCTCCTTCCGACGGCCGCTTTGACCTGTGGGGATACTGCGGCTCCAGGCGGATTTTCTCAATGTTTTCCTCCCCGGCCAGCAGCAGAGAGCTTCGTGCCCGAGGAGCACGGAAGAACCTGCGCGTACACCCACACAACGCGCCTGGCTCCTGGTGAAAGGGACCTCCGTCACGTCGTGTCCTTTACCCCCGGTGAGACGGGACAGGACACCCTCCACCCCACGCCTCGGCCGCCGGCAGCGTCTCTCCGGGAACGCCTCAGCTTCGTCTTCGGACGACTGAAACGCTTCTGTCCAGTTTAAGCCTGAGGCTTGGCAGAAAACCCATAAAGGAAACTTGGTGGCCTGGGATTCCCCAGCGGTTAATTGGCTTCTGCCGCCAGGGAGAGCAGAGCCCTCTGGGGCGTACACGGCAAAGGGGGCTGAGGACATGAACTTGGGTAGCCCACCTTCCTTTCTTCCAGCCTCCCTTCCAGTTCCTGACTTGCAGAGGGTTGGCTGGGAATGCCAGTTGGACACAGGAACGCTGCAAAGGCTGCACCGGGTCAGCTGCCACTTTTCCAGCCGAGTGGAAGACTCCACGGAGGATGATTCCCCTGGTTACACCTCGGGTGAGCTCCTCCACTGCCACACTAACCTTCTGGGGGGTAACCTCTTCCTGACGTCCAAACTGAACCTTCCAAGCTGCATCTTGAGGCTGTTGCCTCCCACTGCACCCTCTGCCAGCACCAGGAGGAATGCGGTTGTGCCATCCGCGTGATTCCCACTCAACCGGCTGCGGGCAGCTCTCTCCTCTCCTCTCCACCCAGCTCCTGCTGTGCCAGGCTAAACAAACACGGGGTCCCCAGGCTCTTCTCAAAGGCCAGTTGCTTTTGGCCCACACCAGCCTTGCTTGTCCTCTGCTAACCCGACTCCAGCTCTCGTTCTCCTTCGTGGACCGCAGAGCCCAGCGCTGGATGCAGAATTCCAAGCGTGCACAGCACCAACAGCTTAAAGGGGGTAATTTCACTTTATCCGCTCACTCCCATCCTAACGCAGCACAATCCAGTTTGCCCTCCTGATGACAGAGCCCCCCGCTTTCTCCTGTTCACGGCGACCTTTGCCGGCCCTTCACAGCACAACGAGCCAGTTCCCACTTTTACTGGTACAGGGGGTTACTCACCCAGGTACAGAATTCAGCACTTCTTGTTGAATTTAATGAGATTGATTTTGCACAATCCTAGAGCTTCTCTAGACTGACACTGAACTATTCGATGTCTCAACCGCTTTCTCTGTCCTGGTATCGTCCACAGATTTGCTGAGGGCACGCTGTCTCATCATCCAGGTTATGGATGAAGATAGTGACTGACGGTGCCCCCGGGACCCCCCTGGGATACTCTGCCGTTTAAACAGACATCAAGCCATTGATTAACTACCCTGTGAGTCCAGTGACCCCATCCATCTAACAGTCTATTTGTGCAGCCCGTGCTTCCTCTGGCTACAAATGAGAACGTTACAGCGACTAAAACTTCTTAAAGTCAAGGTAAGTCACATCCATCACCCTTCCCTTGACCACCATCATCACAAAAGCTAACCAGACTGTTCCGACATGATTTGCAGTTGGGTAAATACAGGATGACCATCCTATATTAGAATCATAGGATTGTTTAGGTTGGAAAAGACCTTTAAGATCGTTGAGTCCAACCATCACCCAGCACTGCCCACCCCTCCCCTATCCCATGTCCCTCAGCACCACGTCTGCCCAGCTGGGAAACACCTCCAGGGATGGGGACCCCACCACTAGTTCTAGTTAAATGCCATTTCCAATGGTTGCCCAGTTCTTTGGTTACCTTCCATTGTGGCTTTACTTTCCACCTAGAAGAGTGTGACCGTATTCTCTCTTCAGATACCCAGACCCAAAGTCCTTTACTCCTCCTTGGAGTCCTGTCCAAGGAACCCCGGAGGAAGGATGGGGAGGTTTTCTGCCAGACTGACCTCAGCACCTGATCCGTAGCCATGCCAATGCCAGCACACCTTCCCGAAGCAGACGGGTGCTGTGAAAACTGTCGGATATGGTAAGTCTGGCATAGACTGATAAATAAGAGCAAAATTTACAACTGCTCGATGTAACAGCAATGGGCTAAGAGCAATAGGTTATTTTTATAGCTCTGCTCATATCCAAATGGTTTGCCAGCTATGAAATGTGGAGACATCATTTTGTTCACCAGAGGAGCGACGCGTTATAAACCACAACCACCTTCTGCTGGATGAGGAATTTGGTTAAGAATATACAGCGGAGCAGGCTGAAACGGGAAGTGAAAATTAATCAGCAGGAAATTATTTTTGCTGCAATGTAAATACAATAATCACCTGAACTGGAACGTGATCAAGAGGCTGAACCCAATTAATTACCCAGCAGCGAACGGGAGCGAGGTGTGAGTGCCCGAGGAGGGACCCAAAGCTGCGTTGCAGAGCACTGGCGCGCGGTACCCGACCTCCAGGGTGGAAACCAACCTCCCAACTGGCGTCACTTTGCAGAGCATCTCACCCTCTGGAGCAGCTTCACCACGGCAGCACCATGGCTCGTGGAATAAACCTCAACCAAACGGGGAAGAAGTGTCTCCCCGAATGGCCGTGGTAGTCCTGAGCCTCAGGTGTTGGCAGAGCCGTGCCCATGGATGTACCCCCGGCTCGGGCGGCAAGAAGGAAAGCAGAAGAGGTCGTGTGAGCTTTTTTTGCAGACAATTGTTTTACAACAAAGACTTTACCATGGACAGACACACTTGCTTCGGCCCTTTCTTACACCACTAATTCAACAAACCTAACTGCGGCGACAGCACCGGGCAAGTGGGTTAGTGCTCGGGGCAACTATGGAAGTAGGTGGCAAGACAAGGAAGAAACACCCAGCGCCGTTCCCATCCTCCTCCGCACAGCCAGGGAGCACAGCCCCGTCACCAGGGTGACCTTCCCGCATTAGAATTCAGTCCTTTTGAACCCGTCTGTTCCCTACACGGGTATTTATACAGAGACTCGTCCCCCGGGGAAGCATGTTGTGAGCTTTCTTCCAGGGTGCAAGGCCAATTAGTGAATCCAGGGAAGTGTAACTTTCCTGGAGATCAATACATTGCTCGCAAATACCATCCTCTTGTTTTCAGTCACATGTTTGCATCCTGACAATATTAATTGTTAAAAAATTGTAAATGACAACCTGTCAAGCAAGGCTTTTTATTTTATTTTTTTTGGAATGTATTTCTCACACTGCAAACAGCCGTGCAGATTTTGAGACCTGTCTTTACACTGACATTTTCTCTGTTTTGCCTGAAACTATCTTTGGCGTATTTTTAGTTCTTCCTGCAAATATATCAGTGACTTTTGCAGTGGATGCTGTCTTCAGAGAACAGTTTTCTCTCATACTGCTCTTCTTAACCGCTCGAATGCCAAGGACAGACTGTCCTGGAGAACTGGGGAAACTGCTGCGAGGATGGCACTGACCTTGTATCCGCAGAGGACAGGAGCGCTGCTCCTTGGGAAGGGGGAAAACAGAAGCCACACGACTCAGGTCATCCCTGTTTTAAGTAGCATCAAATTCTGGTGCAGCTTCCCACACTGAACACTTTTATTTCCCAGAGTAATTCTACTGACACTGTAACTCACTGCAAACCTTCAGCTCTACGCACCGAAGGATATTGGGATATGGCCATCTCCTAACAGAGTATTTGAGTAACTTTCTGCCTAACTGAAGATGCTACGTTTTTGTGGTTCTTGTCCATTCTGTGTGCTAACCATGCCAGGGCCTAAACACAGCTTGCAGTCAGTCCTCTTCCTCAAGAATTCCGCAGGCGCTTTTTCCTCGTGCGAGGGTTTGTTCTGGTCAATAGGAGAAGTCCTTGGAATGCGCTTTGAAACTGGGATTTCGAAACACAAAAGAGAGTTTGGGCAATATCTCATTCTGCTTGAAGTTTGATATTATACCCAGAAGTTGCTCTTGTCTTCCAACTTCAGTATCAACATTCGCCTTTTAAAAGTGCCCTCCCTGCCACAGGAGCCGGCGTCCTGCGGCGTCAAGTCTTTCCTGTGGCGTGATGGAGTTACCTAAAGTCTACGTACTGCCGCAGGATGAAACACGGAGATACTCACCAAGGCTTCTCTAACCTACTGAAAGAGGCCTTGAATTTCTAGTAGTGCAAGTGCTAGAACTAAGTATGTAGCCCTGAACTATTAAATACCCTTTCTATCTCCTGAATTTTATTTCCTACACCACAGCCCCTGGCCCTACTAGACTTTTCACAGCTGGACCTTTGCAAGCTTCGACAACACTTGTTCACGCAAGTAAATAGTTTCTTCTTGATTGCTGCATTCCACCACCCAAACATTTTGCTTTCCGAGATGTTATTTCAAGAGTTTTCTCTTTTTCAGCTTTGTCTGGAGTGGAAATACATCTCTTCTTCTGAAACTTGGGTACTAAGAAGTCTCTGTCCTTACCGAGCTAGAACTGTAGTTCTCAAAATCATTTCTTCGCCACAGTTGGCCGTGTTGTTGGCATAACCTCTGCAGCCCTTGAAGGAGTGCAGGGAAAGGGGATGGAGTTAATATTGCCGAAGAGGTTTCCAGAAAGCTGCACTCCTCGGGAATTCTCTGACAAGCTCCTGGCAAAGCAAAGCAACTGTTTGAGCCATGTTTTTGAGATTAGGTCAGGCATCTTTATTTATTTATTTATTTTTCCTTTTTCATTATTTGCAACAAACAGTTTGCTTCCAAAATTAGGTGTAGAGAAATCTTACAGTGAAAGCGCCAGACTGCTGTTTGGGTTATGTACTTTGAAGCATGAGAATTAATTATCAAAAAGGAAACCACTCTGTTCATAGACTAATCTGCTATGATGATGTTCCTCTACATAATGAGGCAAACATTGATGCATAATTAGGCATCTCCTAACATCAGTATGAGCTATTAATCAAAAATAACACCACGGTTTTTTCATGGATAGATGATCGGCTTTTCACTTTTTATTTAAAACAGGAAAAAGAACAAATAAATGAGCTGCTGCATAAATCAAGCTTTGGAAGAGGAGACATCAAGTTCGTTCTTTTCTTTGTTATCTTTTTTCTCCCTTTGTTTTACCCGTTGAATCAACCTGTCTTTTCCCGTCTCTCAGCTGTCACAACCGTTCCACCGGAGCTCTTCACATCCTCTTTAGTCTGGCAGGTTCCCTCATTAAGGATGTGAATTTAAGAAACAGAAAGACGTACTGCATATTAAACGAACAGCTAAGATCCGAAGTTTAAATAAATAAATAAGCATTATGCCGCATACTAACTAGCAGATCCCAGCTCCAGCAGCTTTCACACCGTGACGAGGGGCTCGGGCTACACCCACGCGTTTCTGTACGGCTCATTTTGAACACTCCACCACCACCTTCCCTCCCCCAGCGTCTTGCGATGGCAAAGGACAGAGGGTGTGACACAGGATAGCATCGGGTGGTTTTTACTTTATATGTTACCAAAGTTTACGCTCGTGCGGTCGTCGCTGGGTACAAGGAGTAGGGATGGCAGCACCGTTCTACGCGCCGTCGGATGGTGAGCCTCGGCTCGTCCCACCTCCGCAGGGACAGCCGCCCGAGCCTGCATCCAAACATGAGAACTTGCTCGCATAAACACAGTCTCCTCCCAGTAATCTTTGCCAGTCCTTCAAAGGTGAAGGATTCCCGGATTAGTAGGTATCAAGTGAGAGACAAGCCATTGCCATGAGCGGGTCCGAGTGCTCTTGGAAAGTGTGAAGCCATTCCAAACCCAGACTGGCCATTTCTGCTCCACAGCATTTAGTGATCCTTAAAGCCGGCCCAAGTGCCGTATTTCTGAGCGCAATTCTCATACCTGCGCCCCTGCCAGAACTACACATCAGAGATTCACCAGAGGAAACAACCTTCGTACTACAGATTTCCTAACTTTGTCCAAAACCGCATTTAAATCTAATACAAATGCCTGAGTTTAAGAAATACATGAACAGAAAACCAAAAGATTGGCTCATTTTCATTTTAAAGCGCTTTTTACTTGAAGTATTTGTCGGACTGTCAATACCTTGGCTGATGCCAGCAGCCCCTCTGCTGCTGACCAGGACCACGCGCATCGTCCCCTCGCCCCCGTCTACTCGCTGCCCCGGCGGCGCGGTGGCTCACCCAGCCTGTCCCTTGCCCTTCCCCCAGTTCCGTGCTGGTGTGCCGTTTCCCACCCTTAGGAGAGAAAGAGGCTTAAAAAAAGGTGTAGTAAAAGGAGTGGGAGGTTGTTGCTATTCACTGCAAACATGCAATATTTTTAATCGATGTCTCCTCCGCACGCCAAGCTGAAACCCAGCCACGTGAAGATCTACTGCAGCGAGCACCCAAGAGCAACGCAAAAAAAATCAAGGCAGAAAACGTTCTCCCTGGGGAAGCTTGTGCGAGTCACTCATATATCAAGAGACGTGCTGTGTCAGAGAGAACCTCCTCCTCCTCCTCCTCTCAATCAGACGGGCCCTTTCCAAGAGCCAACTCACTAATCTCCGTGGCAGCTCCACGGGTTGCCTGGAAAAATTACAAGTATTTTTGCATTTTACCTGTAGTTTGACCTGTAGAGTTGCTGGTTTTTCCAGGGAAATGTGGTAATCACTTATCTCCCCCCGACCCTTTTTTAAAAAATAAATGTTTAATACCATATTCCCCAAGGTCTGGCTTTTTTCCCCTCCTGTAAGGGCATCGCCTAAGCCCAAGCAGGACGGGTAGAGACCGCGCAGCACAGGTACAGGCAAAAGCAGGTACAACCAACCACAGAAACAGCACCACCCAGGTACCAGTTTTGTAACTGTTCTCCTTGGGTGGATTTACTTTTAGAAATAAATAAAAAGTTGGAAAAAAAAAATTAACTCAGTTTTCTGATTAACTACGACATTCCTCAATTCCCCAGTCACTGGTTGGAGGGGCAGAGGCTGGTCAGGCTCTGGAAGGAAAAGTGTGGCAGCCTCCGAGGCCAAGGAGCACGTTTAGCTTAACTGCAAACTACGCGAGAGCAAGAGCCCTGGATTCTTTTCCGGAGTTATGCTGCTGTGTTCAGACCCTCTCGGAAGCAGCCGAAAGGAAAGAAGAGCAACAGGGAAATAACGGGAGTAAATGAAAGTTACAGTGGGCAAAGCTGAGTATGGGAAAACTATAAAAATGAAACCAGTAGATAGCACATGAGCAAAAGGTGAAATACAAGTAATTACAACATTCAGAAACAAATACGACTTCTACTGTAATAGTCACCGTTCTGCTGGGAAAAATGTTGGGCTTTTAGCTCTGCCGCAAAGGTGACACGTCTCGCCATTCGGTTCACCTTGTGCTGCGGAGCAAGAGGGAGAACACCCAAAACTCCCAGAGAAATGGAATACGGACGAAGGCGATTTCCAAAAGACAAGCTGGAGATGTTCAGGAGGTGGCAATAACAGGCCACCTCGTTTCTTTCACCGATACCAGGTTTGCTTTGCCCAGAGGATGTTCCCTGGAGGACGAGAGACTCCCTCAATGTGAAATTTCCCTCGGTACAAAGGTAATGTGATCCATCGATTGAATTACCAGCCAGCTCTTTAAAGTAAGAGCTTTACACACCTGTAAATTTCATTTTCAAGGGAATTAAGGATCGAAGTGCTCATTTACGCTGCAGCTCTGTGCTCGACTGGGTTCGGCACTGCCAGGTGCCAGCAACAGGCATCAGTCTCCCCAAAGAAACTGAACACACCAGCACGTAGGACCTGTTACGCCGTGTCTTGAGCCCGCTGCAGCTCGACTTGCTGTATCTGTACGACGCGCAGGAAACGTGGTCCACGCTGCAATTTGCTTCAAGACGTGACCATCAGTGTCCAGCTGGCCCTTGCCGCACCACCCCAGCCCTGACGGCAACTCGCCTGCTGCTCTGCCTGCGCTTCTGAGCCTTGCTTACAGCATTTGGGGGTTTTCCCCCAAGTGTAGCCGCACGATTCTTCCCCCAGAAGGAAATCATGGCATCTACAGAGCGGGATTAGAAAACCTCAGCGACTAACCGTGGGAGGAGGAAACCCTCGCCCTCAACTTCCTACCCCTGCGCGCAAAGACGGAGCTCAACGGAGCGAGGCATACACCAGGGAAAAGGCCAGATACCAGGACACTGGCTTACAGCTGTTGCAGTTGCATTATTGATAAGAACACGGAATAAACAGATAATTTGCATAAGCGTAAATACAATTTAAGTGTCACTAAATTAACTGATCGTGGTGTTTTGATTAGGCGATTAAAACATTAGATCCACAATACATTCTAATTCCTGGATACAGGGGTGTGCTCTTCTGTTCCCCGTGACTCAACTGTATATCCAACCCCACGCTTACGTCACGCTCTTGGAAGGATCTCACTGAATACGAGAAAACCGAAACCGCTCCGGGTCGCTTCGAGCGTGTCTGTTCATAATGGTGTGTTCCAGCAGCCCGACTGCCCGCTTTGCTTCAGCTCTTCGCCCATGTCAACATCCGTTTTACCTGTAAGCCCCTCCGCAGGCTCCGCACACCAGAGCCACGCGCTCCATCGGGGAAGGGTTTGCCATGGGACCTGGGGATGGTGGCGCCGTACGATGGAGGCAGCTCTACCCGCCCCGGCAACAGCCGCGGGCACCCCACCGGGGCATGAAAACGCTCCCGCTTTTCACCCAAGATCTTCTGAAGGGAGACCTGTTGGAGAACAGGTCTTATAAGGAGCGGCTCAGGGAGTTGGGATAGTTTAGCCTGGAGAAGGGAAGGTTGAGGGGAGACCTTCTCACTCTCTACAACTCCCTGAAAGGAGGTTATAGCCAGGGGGGGTCAATCTCTTCTCCCAAGGAACAAGCGACAGGACAAGGGGAAATGGCCTCAAGTTGTGCCAGGGGAGGTTTAGGTTGGATATTGGGAAAAACTTCTTTCCCCAAAGGGTTCTCAGGCATTGGAAGAGGCTGCCCAGGGAGGTGGTGGAATGGCCGTCCCTGGAGGTATTTCAAAGCCGGGCAGACGTGGTGCTGAGGGACATGGGTTAGGGGTGGGTTTGGCAGTGTAGGTTATGGTTGGACTCGATGATCTTGAAGGTCTCTTCCAACCCAAGTGATTCTGTGATTCTATGATTCTAAAGGGGCTTTCACATCTCACACGTTATTCGTGAACCACACAGGGAAAGCTTCAGCATACACAGGAAACCCGGAGGCAGAATTTATGGTGCCGTCTCCGTATTTGAGGGCTCTGACATGCAGGAGCATCACTAAAACCTCCCCCAGGCACAACCTCCCCGGGAGCCGCTCTTCCCCATGGCACCGTGGCAGCACCAGGTCTTTAGGACACTATCCCCAACCAATTTATTGTCCTTTAGACAATTGTTCTCTCACCCGATGACCTTTCCCCACCCGGGAGGGGGAACTGGGAAAAAACAAGGAAACGTGAGGGTTGAAACAGAAACAGACTGAATAGAATAAGACTAGATAATTAACATAGTAACACTGAGGAATCAATATTGATCCTGATGCCAATACAAAATTCACAAGGATTATACTCAGCCCATTCTACCCATAGAAAACGGTGCACTCCCAGCAGGGGATGGCAAATGCGGGACACTGGGAGCGCTGCGGCTTTGGGAAGGCAGGAAGGGCTCAGGGCTCTGGCACCAGGGCAAGGCATTCTCCAGATCACCACCATCAAGGGGGGCAGAGAGAGAGACAGAGCTCCCCAGCAAACACTCTCATTTCTATGGAATGTGCCGTTTATGAAATAACCCTGTTGGCAGCTCGGGGCAGGTGCCCGGGTCTCGCTGCTCCTCATCCCGGTACCTGGCCAGCTCGGAAACACCGAGACCTTGAAACCCCACTCCACTGCTGGCTGCCAAGGCAATACTGTCACCAGTTCAGACGCTGGAGTCCTCTAAAAGGGCGGTTTTGCCAAGCATTGGAGACGAGTCCCGTCTCGCTCCCAGCAGGACAGCGTGCACGCACCGGGGACGGGAGGTGACAGGGGGTGGGAGACTCGCTCCCTGCGGACCCTCCGTCTCCCTCCGGTGACTGCTGGGACAACAAAAGCTGCCGTAGCAGGTGGCTAAAGCTGAGAACAAATAATTGCACCCGAACACAGAGCTACTGATTTTATGAGAAGTTTCCTGAAGCAACGTCACCTGCAGGAGCCGGTGTCGGCAGCCGCAGGCACGACCCCACAGCCCTCGTCTGAGCCGCCGCCCTGCGGTCCCTGGGCGCCAGCGGTCCCTTGGGATCCCCCCGCTGAAGGGAGCTTATCCACAGCCTTATCCACAACTGTCTGCCATGAATTTCCCCACAGACTCAGGGGAAAACCACAGGTGAACCAAAATGCCGCCACAAAAGTCACCTGCACAACAGTATTAAGGAAGAAACAGATCCAAAAGACCGGTCAAACCCTTCCAAAGTGTGTCAAACCACACACTTGGAAAAAAAATTATGTTCACTGAGGAAATATTTCACTATTAATTAATACGTTGGGTGTTAATACAAGTAAGAATTTGGCAAAACACTAGGAGTCAATTTAATACCATGACTGAGCTTTTCTAAGTATTTCTGCTGGTGTTTTCACCAAATTAATTGTCAGGCTGCAGAAACTTTAATTTCTTTTTTTCAATGAAACCCAGTTTGTTTATCCAAAATTTCACCGATGTTTTAAACATACCTTTGCAAGATAACTGTAACTTTGAAGCAATTGTATGCTTCTGATTAATTCCATTTCATTTTTCCACAGGTTCCACGTTTCTTCAGTCTCTCCTCCTGGACAAAAATGGGCATATCGCAAAAAAATGGAGAGGCATTTTTACAGTCAGTCAATCACGTATTTGGACATTTTCACTCACTGCATTATTGCCATTAGAGCTACGGCTACGTGAGATTAAAGAATAAAACTATCCTGTGGGCACTGTGGACTGTGGGAAAAAGACAGACATCACTTGCTATTTTACATTATTTAAAGCCAATGTTAAACCCCTTTTCATATTTCTGAGTGAAAGAGGTGATTGCTTTACTGAAAATGGAGTACGGTTACTATTGCTGCCTTTGTGAAATGCTCCTCTTACTCTGCACTGGAACGACACCACGTATTTCATGTCACTTAGGACTTGCAAAAGCACCCAAACTAGAGAGATTCTGCAGGACGAAATATATATTTTTTTTAATTAAATATTTTATAATACTCCCACACGCACTTTTAAGCACCCAATGAGTTATTACCGATGTTCTGAATTTTTCTGAAAACAAAGCCAATGTGACTATACGTGTGTTTAAAAGATGGTCACCTTCCACTGAATTTCTCCTGGAAAACTTCAGCTAACAGAGCAAAGCAGCGGTAGTGGTAGACAGTCGTCTGATCCACAGTATCATTTCTCTCAGATTTTCCTGTCACCGGTCATGAAAATCGTACGTAAAGAACAACTTGGTCCTTTGTTCTCTGTTACACATCTCAGTTTCAAACAACGCGGCATTTGACCCATCAGAAACATGGATCCAGGCTCTGCTGAATCTTATTTTTTTTTTCCCCAGTCACCCTCGCCTGTATTTCCTCCTTTTTCCACGCCATCTAAATGACGTGCCTCCTACCTGGCTGCTGCGCTCTCCCCGTGGACTGCCCCGGTACCGCTCGCTCTCAAGCCCAGCTGCCCGCAGGACAACGCGGAGCTGGGAAGCGCGGCCGGAAGCACGGGACGACGCGTCCCAAGCACGGGACGACGCGTCCCGCGGCACCACTGCAATTAGCATCTGGCGGAGCTGAGCATTTCTCCCCAGGGCGAATGCAGATCCCAGAAATGCTCTTGCTGAAGCCAAACGGCAAAGGCTGTTTTCAAAAAGACCACGCTGAAAGATTCATGTTCTTTTTACTTGGCGCAATTCGTCCCCGCAAGGGTAACTTATGAACATACGCTTCCGCAACAATTCCTCACGCTAACCACTCCAGACAGCTACAAATTGCACGCACCAGGCAGGAAGATTTTTCTACATAATCTAAAATTTTTGCAGTTCAGCCACGTGTTGCAGAGCATTAGGAGAAGAGATGCCATCTATTTAATCTCCGAGGATCACTTTGCTCCTTTATCTGAAGCCAGAGGAATTAACGAGAGCCAGTCGGGCGCTTTTAGGAAAGTTTCCTTGCTTACCCCGTGAGTTCTCATTAGAGGCCGTGACTCACCGAAGTCGAGACGAGCCTTTCACAAGCCGTCCCTGCGCCAGAGACACTAATCCTAAGTAATGGCCAGGACGCATGGAGCGCTCCTTGTAACGACCAGAGGTGAGCAGTTAAATACTTCTCGAACTCTCATTAATAACGAAAAAGCTTATTACATAACAAATATTCTGACCTCGCCTTCTGCCATTTTTCTTCAGCAAGTTCGTTGGTAAAAGCTACCTGAACAATGGAATTGGGTGTAATTAGCGAGCGGAGTTTATCACCGCCCAGTGCCTCAAAAGCAGCGCGCAGGTACCCGCACACCCAAGCACCGCGACTCGGAGAACCAGGAGGGCTGCGAGCAAAACCCGAGTTTTGAGTATTGCTGTTGGTTTAACTGACTGCACTATTGCATTACGAATTATCTGTGCTTTACAATTATCTTCCTTTGCAAAAAACCCGTTTTGGTCACTGGCGGTTGCCCGGAATTCTCAGGCCAGAAAAAATGGGAGAAAAGAAAGGAACTTTTCCAGGGGAGGTGAGGACGCCGCCAGACGGACAAGGACACGGAGGCCGGGAGACAGCAGCTTGACGGGACAGCGGGTGAGAAGCAGGAGAGAGGGCGCAGAGGACGGCGCCAGGCAGGAGCGGGCAGCGAGCGACGCAGTGCCGGGTCACGCTCTCCGGCACCCCCAGAAAAGGCTCTGTAAGCTCTCACGTAGGTTTGCAAACTTCACCGGGTAATGCAACCTGGCAACACCGCTAATATGGAAGCGGTCCATCACCGGCCAAAAATACAGAAGGAGACCTGACCCACGATCCTGACAAATCTCCTGGAGAAGCAGAATGTTCATCCGTACACCTCAAACAAGGTCGTAGAAGACGCTCTTCGTTAGAAGTGGCAATTACCACTCCGTGACTCGCCGCATTCAGAGTTTATCATCAGGTCCCAGGCGAACCGCGTGTGTTACTGTGGCTGTTGTCACTCTGCTCTACACTGGGAAAATGTTTCCCTAGAACCGTTTGCAAACTGCTGAGACACCAATCATTAAAGCGCATTTTGCCGGCATTTATTCTGTGGCAAAAACAGGGGGAAAGAGAGGTGGGAAAGTAACAGAAATATTTATATAATCCCAGAATCACTTGGGTTGGAAGAGACCTTCAAGATCATCGAGTCCAACCAGAAACCTCTGCCAAACCCACCCCTAACCCATGTCCCTCAGCACCACGTCTGCCCGGCTTTGAAATACCTCCAGGGACGGCCATTCCACCACCTCCCACGGTGATTCCACCACCTCCCTTTCCTTTTTCTCTAACTCACTTAACCAAGTTGCTGTGACTGTGAACCAAAAACTGTTCAGCAGGTTTTGAGACAAATAGGGAGAAAACAATACATACCTACACTTACCTGCCACAGAAAGGATGGTTTTAGAGCCACCGATACTTACAGTGCAGGGCCACACGTTTTACCTCTGCTTTAACACACCCTACTGTTAAACTAAAATTAAGTGTGCATGTTGAAAAAACTCTTCAGTCAGAAGTCAGCGCATCGTAAGCAAAGTTGTCTGAATATCTGCCCAAATTACCACCGTCCTCCGCCAGCTGTAACTCTGACACAGTTCCCACCGAGGTCCCAGCTGTAGGACAAGGCAATTGAAGCAGCAAAATCCCTTTTGGTCATTCGGCATTACCAGACTCGCAGGAAAAGGAAGCCCTTTTGGTGCCTGTGGTTCGTTAGGTGATGACCACGGGACCCAAGCGCTGGCGGCCCCCCGGCAGCCCGGCTGCTGGAATTCCGGCTGTGTGGAGGGGGCTCCCGTTCCGCCCCATCCCACCCCCTCCCCAGTTTGAGCCAGCTCCCACGGTCCCCAGCCCGGCCGGTCCCTTTCCAGGGGACCCGGGAGCCCGGGGAGGGGCAGAGGCAGGGCCAGGTCCCAGCGCAGAGCCCCTCCGGCATTCCCACCAGCCCAGGGACGGCTGGGATCCCGCTGCCTGTCGGAGTGGAACCCACCCTGGCTGCCCGCCCACGCTGGACCGGCGATCGCACCGACTCCAGAAAACAAATCCACTTGTAACTCTTCAAAATTCCAGCCCTTATTATCCCTGAACTTTGGCCCATGGGGGGTTCTAAATATCAACATGCATTTGCATTTTGTATTCCGCGGGGAAAAACAAGCAAACAAATAAGGTAGCATTCCGGCTCTGAACTGGCCTAAGCTCAAGGTATTTAGAATCTGGATCCCTGTTTGGCAGTTCAGATCGGCTCCCCAAATTACCGATGTGCTTTGAAGAAAACTTGTGAGTCTATTTAATGATCTGGGGCATAACCTTCATTATCATAGTATGCCTTATGCATTAGAAAATCCGTTTCCCAAAGAAGGGCCAGAATAAGAAAAAAATTGTGAACTAAGAATCAGTTTTGGCACTGATGTAACGAAGGGATTTATCCATGCTCATAGCGGAATTTCCCATTAAAAATTCAATTGTGACGTCGTTCCTCAAGCACTGACATGGCAGGTCCTTGTCCATGCAGTGAGCTCAAACACTGATTTATCTGCACATTTGGTCACGCAAAACCTTCTTTGCTACGTGAGGCTCTTCTGTCAGGAAGAGCTGGAGCTTATTCCAGCATAACAGTGCAATGCCTACCGATATCCACTCTTTTTCTTTTCTTTTTTTTTCCCCCCAAATACACTCAGTTCCATAGAAAAATATTTCCCTTTCCATATCTGCAGAAGCAGACCAGTTTGCGCCCTGAAGGAGGGGAGCTGGTAACTCCAGTGGGGACAGAGCTCTGGACACAGACGACAGACCCTAGAGGAGAGAGATCGATGATGTTTGAGCCGGATATAGGAAAAGAAAACGATGATAATGATGAGCATATAGGATGATAATGAAAATAATGGTAATTATCCATGACCATAAATCCTTACGTACTCCATAATAATAGTAAAAGATATTAACCACTTCAGGGAACGTTATATTTATCCTAGCAGCAATCCATTGCATTATGAGCCAAGACGCCAAAACCATATATCCTCCAAATTTGAAAAATTTCGGAAGTATCTCCTGTATATCTTATGTAGCATATAAAAAATAGCTGACGGCGTGAGCTAGGAGCTCTAGTACCACTGTAACTTGGGATTTGCAGAATCTCTGGTGGTTTTCTTTTGCTAATTGAAACCTTTTCCCTTCACCACATCACCACATTTGCACGCCGTACTGTAGATCTCCTCCCATTAGTGTCTACTCACGCGTCTGTGTGCGAGAATGGTACCAATCATGTCCAGCTACGCTTTACAATGACCTACCGGGGATGAATAAAATGTTCATTTCTGAGAAAGACAGATTATATTAAGTATTCTCCATTAACAGAATACTTGGAAAATCTGGCGTGATCTTGCAGGAGACCAAACTAGGCTCACCTATTTTGAGACAACCATAAAAAGACTCAGTGCTGCAGATATTTATACTCAATCTTTGCTTTAAGAAACTGGATAGTCTCATCCAGGTAAATGGGACTTCACCGTTTACAGTTATAATCCTTTTTACAAGCTCGCAGAGTCAGTGCTGAGTCTAAGAAAATGGGCAAAATCAAACCTGCAGCGCTAAGCTTTCGGAGATGTCCTTAAAATATTCTTACACGGGTGATTTCGTAGTCCTCTGCTCAGGTGAGCGATCAGAGAAGGGGGTGGGAGGCACTGGAGGCCGGTATCGATTGAGCATCAGGAGAACTCAATTTGAGAAGCTCCTTCCCTGTGTCTACACCAGACCTGGCAATTTAAAAGACGCAGCGGACATGCAATGCCGGGAACTATCAAGGCGACGCTGAAAGAGCCGGGATACGGTTGCATTTCTACTGGATGAGGAGAGGAGGGCTGAGGAGCTGGAAGCAGGTTTTACCAAGGGGGTATCACTTTAGGGCAGAACTCTGAAGATACGAGACACAAAAGACACAAGATAAAACCCAGGGGGCAGAAAGAGAACGATGGCTAACGCTGCTGACCGATGGCTAACGCTGCTGCTGACGGCAGCGTCCCGTCTTCTCTCTCTCCTCATATAAATCTGTTTAAACACACAGGTAATTTAGCTACCTCATGCCCCTCGTGGCAAGAGACTCCCCGAAGCTTCAGGAAAATCAGACCTGCAGGAGAATTGCAAATACCAGCGTTCCGCGGCTGCAGCGGTCTGAGAGTCCACGGAGCCACAGGCTGGCAGCACGGCCCCATCTCTCATTGAACTTGGTGAAACAACGAATAGCGCCTTTTTCAGCGACATCATCAGGGCTAACAGAAGATGTTATACAAATAAAGGTTAATAAAAAGTAACCTCACTTTCAGGAGGCGAGTGGGATGGACTCAGGTTAGCAGCCTGCAGCTCCGAGGGAAACACGTCCAAGGCATTTAGCAACACGCACTTGCAAAAAACCACAGAAGTTTCAAAAGAGTCAAAATACTGTATTTCTAATTTCTCCAGTAACATAGCCCTGAAGTGATCTGAAGAAGACAATTCATGATTCTTGTATTAAAACGGTGTAACGCTTTCCTTACACTTTGAAAAAAGAGAAAAATAACAAAGAGAAATTCAGTGCTTGCTGGATCGCAAGAGCACAAACATTTATAGATGTGAAAGACACTGTATGGATATTGCTGCAGAACAATTTAAACAGCGCAGAAAAAATTCAAGGAGTGAATATAGACCTATTTGATGAAATGATCTTTTGCTACCAACGTTAGCAGTGAATATTCTGCCCCCGAGCAAGTTAAAATAAATAGAAACGTAAATATGAAGTAAGAAGAAAAACAGTCTTTGAAGAGACAGGCCGGAGATCCCAGTTACAAACAGTGATCCGCTATAGATACTGGTGTAATATTATTCTACAGACAAAATAAATACACTGCAAATTTCTTTCAGGGATGGTCAAGGGATTTTTCAGCCACTGGAAGGTTCCCATCAGGTTGAGCAGAATTCTTCGGTATTATTTGCGTCAGTGGCCTTTGATTAAGGAAGAGAGAGATGAAACGATTGGGGACGAGGCGGACGCTATTCCTTGATAGGAGCAAGAACAATCCCAACTAACTGGAAATAAAGGAAGTTCAGCATCTTGCGACACAAACCGTGTCCGATGTGAACCTTTCCAGGCCTGTTCTGAGCTACTGACATCGTTACTTAGATCCAGTCCACACGGCGTGTTCCTCAGTAACAAGACAAAATACTAGGAAATAGCATAATTATAAAAAAAAGAGAGACAAATTTGCCTCAAAGCTTATAGTAATTGGATCTTATCAGATGTACTTAAAATGCAAATACATTTGAAAACCAAATAAGAAGGTGGCTTTTGGGATTCACTTTGAATGCTTAAAGTTTACCCGTGTGTGAAACCCTGAGCTTTAATCCTCCAGAAATGGACAAAGTTCCAACAGTTTAGTCCAAAGACCATAATGTTTTAGCATTAATGATTTTTCCATAAAACTCTGATATCATGAAAATTCAATCACAACCCAATTCTTGGGAAGGCAGGAAGCCCTGGAATAAGGCCGAGAAACCCTTTTCTACAAAAATAAATGTTTTTCCTTTGCTTCAGTTTCTCTGTAATAATTGTTTTGACTGACCTTTAGCACAGCGGAAACATTTCAAATCCTTTACTCCAGGCACTCACAATTTGGGCTCCCCATAAAAATGCTGAAGGAACTCAGCAGCTTTGAAATGTTTTGCCTTTTAACTGAAAGACAAAATTCAAGATCAATGCCACCTATCCTCTGCTGTCATAATGAATGCGAGGCATCCTGGAAGACAATAATCTAAAGTCGGTTTGGTTTCCTACTGATTTTTGGTGCTATGAATAATTATTTGAAGACAAATATTAGAAATAACATGGAAAATAAACGTTTAAAATAATATCAGAAAGCATTACCATTCAAAAGTGAATCGTTTAAAAGAATCCAAAACGTAGGCTCAGATTTCTAGTGTACTTCAGCGCAAGCTTTATGAGTCTGAGGCATTCAGCAAAAGTGAACTGAATTGAGTTCAGCGAGTGGAGCGAAGTGACAAGAAAGCGCTGGCTCTTCGTTCGAAGGGTATCTCGGTGGAATACTTGGGGTTCGACTGTCGTGTTTGCTGATGGCCGCAATTCTGCTACTCAGAGGAGGAATTCCACCCTTTGCCAGCCACGCCAAGAAGCGCAGTAAGTTATTATTGCTGAGAGTGAAACAACTTGAAAACACCTTACGCTAAGCTGCTTCGGGGTGAGTGAGTAACAACAGCGGACGATTTAGACGCTCAGTGGAAAAAGCCCGGGGAGCTGCAGACACTGGATTACGCGGGCGGTCGCTTCTCTCCGGTGGCGATGAGCGCTGGCAGCTCCCTGTCCTCACGGAAGCACGGGGAGGCGCCGCCGAGTCTCCCGCGGGGACGGGGGCCGCAGCCCCATCCCGCCGCACCGGGTGTCCTGGTTTGAGGTAAAACAGGACCAATTTTGTTTCGTAACTCTGCTTTCTAACTAGGCCTCTTCTAACTGCTGAAATTAACAGCATATTGTGCAGAAAACTGCTCTTTCTCAGAGTGAGAAGACCCATGTTTACAGCTGATGCCAAGGCACGAGATGCAGAGAGGCCCTGGCTTAGACTTACTGCGGTAACGACCAAGGGCAGCCAACCTTGGTATTTGCCCCGTTGGAGGGCTGGAAGCGGAGAGGCGGAGAGGGGTCCCATCTGTGGGGAGGAGCAGACAGCACAGGTGACCCAAAACTGACCAAACAGTGTATTCCATCCCATCTGCATCATGCTCAGGATAAAAGCTGAGGGATCAAAGGGTTAGCATCCATTTTCCGGTTTTATTCGGTATTCAGTTGTTCCGGTTTTCCATTTTATGGCTTCTGGCTTCACCTTCTTCTCGGACTTGCTCGGGCTTTTGCTCTTGCTGGGGCTCTGGCTTTCCTTCTTCAGTGGCCGGCGTCCGAGGAGGACTCCATCGGTTCGTCTGCCTTTGATCCCAACCCATGTGTTCCTGAATCCAGTTCCCATCCACTGCTGAGTCCAGTCTGGGACTCCCCCAGTGCCTGCTGGTGATGTGATTGTCACCCTGGGAGCTTGATACGGTTTTGTATATATTTCATTATTTTCTTTGTGTTATTTTATTCTTTATATTTCATTAAAGTATTTTAGTTCTTACTAAACTAGTCTCTCTTCTTCTGCCTCTCCTGCTCGGCAGGAGAGAGGGAACATCTGTCACTCGGTTTGCTCGGGCCGATCCGGCCCAAACCCACGACACCGGGAAAGGAGGGGAAGAATCTCCCTGCCCAAAGCCGCAGGCTCCCGCGCTCGCTCCGTGCGCAGCCAGAGGGACCCGGGGACACGGCGAGGCGTCCTCCCTGCCCGGGGGGTGTCCCGCACTGTGCCGCGCTCCCGTCCTCTCTGGCCCAGCCTCGCTAAATACCCGGGCAGCATTTTGAAACCCTGCCTAGGGCTGTCTACAGGCAAGGAAAAAATCATGCCACGTACATGAAATTTAAAATCTTGTCGCCCTCAGCCAAAATTAATATTTGCCGCTTACTTTGGGATCTTAACGAACGAAGAGATAAACACCATTTCAAGCCAAGTGGCTTTTCCATCTGCTGATTTACTGCAGATTCCAAACCTAAACACGGTGCCTTGTCAAAACGGAGCAGCAACATTAATCATGATCTATAAATATGGAGAATATGAATACCTGACGGAAAATTACGTTCTTTTTTTTTTTTTTTTCCACACAACCTATTTACAATATTTTTGTTACTAAGCAACAAAACGAACAAAATTCTTCTGTTATCCGAAAGACTCGCGCTATTGCCAGGGTCGCCTCAATACAACTTTATTATCTCGATTGCTCCACTCACTGAGCATGTGGAGCGGCAGATTAGGGATAATTAGACAAGGAATGAATGAAACTCCAGTGCAGTCACATCCTGAGAGACAAATGAAGTATTGATTCTGTGACAGCCGTTTAATACGCAGAGCTACTAAACATTTGAATCGCTATGACTTCACTCTCAATGTGCTGTTAAATGCATTCCAGACTCCGGCGGAGCAAACGATGCTCAGCCGTCACGACGCTGCGTGCCGCTCGTGGGTACTGGAGACAAGGAAGCAATGGGGGAAAAGTGGGAAGGTTGAAGGAAAACCCACCAGAGCAGCTTTGAATTCGTCCTGGTTTCTGAGGGATGGGAGGGAGAAAATGAGGCAAGGTGCCTGTCCAACGTGGACACCCATCTGCGGGACGCAGCATTGCTCAAGATGTTTTGTGGCAGAAATCACATCTATGTCACAATATTGGGGAATAAAGTAGGGTGCAAGCTAGGGAAAACCTGAGACATCCCTGTCAGAGCATTGTATAACGAGTAACGATTTATGCACCGACTGTATGAAAAATAGCGTTTTGAGAAAGGTTAAAATTGACTTCCAAAAATGTTTTTATATAAGGAGAACTTTGCCTTCGGTGATATAATTACAAATACAGGCAAGAGAAACCAGGGGAGTTAACCTGGATTTATGTTTGGGTAACTCGAAGTTGTATTTTGGTCTCAGACTGCGGAGGAATTGCTTCTCAGGATCAAAAACTGGGGCTCTCACGCAGCTTAGGAAATGTTTCCCAGCACATTACTCAACGGAGAGGTACGGAGGAGAGAGGGAAGACTGCTATGCATAATTGAGAGTGTAGACATTATTTTTATCAAAAAAGCACATGAACTCAAATATCCCCAAGATGTTAAGGCAAATGCCCATCATTTTATGACTCTTAAATAAAACAGATCAGACTGTCATACACCGTACTCTAACATAAATCTAGATCAACCACACCGCCCGCAAGTCCTGCGGTCAAATAACTTCTTTGGGTTCTAGCCAGAAGACAGGGCAGCATAAATGAGATCACATCCCATTCTCCCCAGTGGTCAAGACCTCATTGCTCAGCCAGAAGACTCAAGGGCGAAGACAAGACAAATAACATACCCAGAATCAATAGCGGTGCGGCTGGTGCATCTCGTGCCAGCGGCCAGGCTTCAAGACCTGCTACTGGAAGTTAACCCAAAAGCCTAAAAATACACCGGCTTTTTGAGCTGAGGGTCACTCCCGTGGTTTACGTGTCTACGTGGGAGATTTTGTGCGTGGTTGCTCAGGCCACTCTGCCGACAGACCTGGCACCCCCCAGCTCCAAAACAGGCGCAACTTCTGCCCGTTTGGATCGGTCACCACTGTCACCACAACTGCTGTGGCCTTTGGTCCACGCTGGACGGCATCTCGTCCGCCTGAAACACAGGTGTCCTCGGTACACACCTCAGACCACCACGGGGTCCAGGAAGACCTGGTGCTGCAGCCCCTCTGCTGGGAGGACAGGCTGGGAGAGCTGGGGGGTTCAGCCTGGAGAAGAGAAGGCTCCGGGGAGACCTGCCAGCCCCTGCCAGGGTCTGAAAGGGGCTCCAGGAAAGCTGGGCAGGGACTTGGGATCAGGGAGTGGAGCCAGAGGATGAGGGGGAACGGTTTTAAACTGGAAGAGGCAGATTTAGATGAGCTATTAGGAAGAAATTCCCTCCTGTGAGGGTGGTGACCCCTGGCCAGGGTTGCCCAGAGCAGCTGTGGCTGCCCCATCCCTGGAGGTTCAAGGCCAGGTTGGATGGTGCTTGGAGCAACCTGGAATAGTGGGAGGTGTCTGCTCTGGCTCTTTTTCTTCAGTGGCCGGCGTCCGAGGAGGACTCCATCTGTTCATCTGCCTTTGATCCCGACCTGTGTGTTCCTGAATCCAGTTCTCTTCCATCACTGAGTCCAGTCTGGGACTTCCCCAGTGCCTGCTGGTGACATCACTGTCATCCTGGGAACTTGATAAGGTTTTGTATATATTTCACTATTTTCTTTTTGTTATTTTATTCTTTATATTGCATTAAAGCAGTTTAGTTCTTACTAAACTAGTCTCTCTTCTTCTCTCTCTCCTGCTTGGCAGGAGAGAGGGAAGATCCGGAACATCTCGGCTTGCTTGGGCCAGTCCAGCCCATCCCACGACAACAGGTTAACAATGAAGACAGGGACCTTCCTAACTTGGCGGTGTTGACATAGCAAAGACACCAGCCAGGGACAGTTGGGAAAGACCAACTGGGAAGACAGGGAAAGACCTCGCTGGGAAGACAGGAAAGACCGAAGCCTCCGGCGACGCTCCCTGCGGGAGATGCCCAGCGCAGGTGAGGCTGCAGCTCCCAGACCAGGGGAGCTCCGTGACGGACGGAAACACGGACCCACCGAGGGTGCAGCTGGTGTGAGCTGGCTGACAGCGAGCCGGGAGCCTGGGAGCCGGGAAGCGGCGTTTCGGAGAGGGAAGGGACCCCAGCGCAGCCCGGCTGCCCTCCCCGGGGGGCTCGGGACTCCCCCTCCACGTGCAGCGGCACCATGACCCACTGCAGACTCACGCCTCGCGTAGCACGTCTCCTTCCCACAAAACCAGGAATGGGAACTCCTGGAAACCACAGACAACAACGTTCTGCCTACAAACTAGTACCGTATACCTAACACTTTAGTCCAATAAATCTAATTCAGTTAGCTTTCAAAGCTGTAAACCACGCTTGGCTGTAAGCTGTATATATATAGTGTTCAAGAGATTCACCAGACTCGTGCCAAGAGGCCTTTCACAGGAAGAAATATCGGCTTATACACGTTTTGATGCTGTGAAAGTAGTGGTTTTGAAAAAAATCTCAAGTGTTTTAATGCACTGCTTTTATGATAGCGATTTGAATTTTAAAATGATTTAACAGCACAGAAATCATTCTTAAAAAGTACTTATTGAAGAAAAAAATGAGTTTGATATCACGGGCCAAAATATTGTTTAAAAACGACGGACTGGATGGAAGGATTAGAAAGTTATAACCCTTGCTGTCAGATTAACAAATACTGAATACACAGATGCTTCTCCAATACTCCCGTGAACAACATACGCATAGCCAAGAGGATGAACTACTACCACTTTTAGGCAACCAACATACAGAAACTCCTTGGTCTCGACCTGTAACAATAAATATTAAGAAGAGACCCACAAAAACCCCTATGAAAAGTGTATGTTTCTCTGTCTCAGACCACAGTCCTTAGAACCCCCCTAAGCTTTGCAGCAGGCGAGTCGCCAGCAACGCGTTTTTCCAGCCCCCGGCACCGTGTGTCCGCGTGCCCACGCGTGCCAGCCCCGGCATGTGTATGTCCAGCCGCACGGAAACAGCCTCTTTGCCTGAGGGAGGGAAGCTGCTTCACCCCCTGGTGCCAATATTGCCCGGAACATTCACTGAACAAAATAAGTAAAGAGTCTGTGGAATAAGAATTTCCACTCCCATAGGGAAACTATGCTGTGTAATGACAACTCACTAACTTTCCCTTCCTCTGGCCAGTATATACGGCCCCATTTTCACTCCCACATCTACTATAAAGCAACGGTCACAGCCTTCCCTGTGATTTGGAAGAAGGCACGTAACTCCAGGAGACAGGTCGGAGCGGTTTTTGCCAAGCGCACGGAAGGAGGCACGGCAGCCTGCCCGAGACAAGGAAGGGCTGGGACGCAAAGCCCCGAAAGCGGAGTTTCCTGCCGGGAGCAAGGGACAGCGTGCCGGCTCTCCGGTGCCGCCGGGCAGCGCCCATCCCTACCCGCGCAGACACCCCTGGGCATCAACGCTGCCGCCGTGACAGCATCCGAAAGGGGCACTGACACAGCCCCGGTGTCCCCCTCTCCTGCAGGGCTTCACCCTCAGGAGGGACCATCAGCCACACAGCGCCTTTAAAACGAATCACGCTCGCCCCAGAGGGGGCATGTCCTACAATTAGGAGTACCCTACATTTCCATTCTCACTTACACTCCCTTCTTGTTTATACCCCCAAAAATATAGTATTTATTGATGCATTCTGCAGGCAGGAGCCAAAGTAGCTCTATTAACGCACTCTGTTTCAAGAACCAGCTCTTCGACTTTCTTCCAATACAGCAGCCTCAGGTTGCGATACTTGACTACCCAAGAAATGGAAAATGCTTTAAATCCTACGGATTTCTGTAGAAGTTTCATATGCCACAAGTTTTACGTTATGAAAACAACTTTTTTCCCTTTCCAAAAGTGATTACCCTTATCATAGCGTTGTTAACAGGACCTAGAAAAAGAGAGATGCTGACATTAAGATTTCGATACAGAGGACCTTCCACTGTGAAACCTTGGAAGGTTGAACTTGACACGTTATGAGGTATTTGGCTATATATAGCTGTATTAGAAATGTCTCGCTGCAATAGGTATACCACCTTTAGCATGAGTGACAGTAGGTTATCTTTTAATTAAATATGCCCTACACATAATTATTTGGATAGGAATGTTTTTTCTAAAATTTAGGATGACTTATTGTTTGATATTTGCAGAGTGCATTGCTGGCAGACCTAATTAAGACAGAGATAAATTCAGTGTGTGATAATACATGCATTTTTTACTGTTCTCTTTTCATGTCTGTGCAGGTTTCACTTTGTTTTCATTCTCTTTTTTAGTCCTCGAATTTGCATCGTGTTTTTTATTTCAGTTTTTTTTACGATGTACATTTTATCTAGAGCAAAACTGATACCCTCCTCCTTGAAATCCTTCTGGCCGTGTGTAAGAAGGCATCTCATGTCCCCACTCCATGCAGTTTTGACTCTGGGTAAACAGCTTTTTTAAGTGGACCAATTTTTAATCTCATTTCAGAAGACATACTCATCAAAAACAAAAATCTGTTACTAAAGTCAAGAGTAAAACGAACAATATCATGGTACCTGAAGACAGAAAGCACCAAAAAGCCCCCAGAGCCACGCTCAGCTGAAGCTGATGGCTGGACCTTCTCACAGCAGACCCGAACCACGGAAATTCAGTGAACTCACCAACTGCATCGGTGGGTGGACGGTGGCAGTGGGGACAAAAGTGACATGCTAGGGGCTTCCTAGTGAGAATTTAGGCCTGCAGTACTACTAAACACGTCAGAACTAGTAACACAGAGTACTACCTCATACCGAGACCATTGGATTTACTTCTGCTGTCATCTATGTGCCTTTTTTATAGGACTAGCTTCCAAGAATTTCCTGTTTTCCAAGCAGACTTTGCTTCAAATGGTGGCACTAAAGCAGGAACAGGGTGCTAAAATTCAGTCCAAAATCACATTTTTTCCCCTGAAATTATTTTCCTCCCAAAAAAGCTTAAAAAAATGTTTCATATTAAGGTGAACCTACAAACTTCTTCTCAAATGCCGCTACATCCCTTGGAAGTGCCACAAAGTCTTTGGAAGTGTCTTTTCCCATACCTACCACGATCTCTAGGCAGATTACTGCAGCAAACATGGATCAGCAGCACCTTGAATTTTGTTCAACTTGTTGGTATAAATTACAAATTTAACATCAATTTCATACCGCTCCCTTTCCCCTACTGTGTATTACAGCACAAGCATTTCTCAAATCAAAGCGAAAATTCAGTGCAAAGCAGTCTGGTAAATTTTACAGTAGCCTGACCCAAAAAAAAAGCTCCCAAAGACTTGCTTGTTAAAGGAATGGGGAAAGGGAAGCTTTCGGGGTGCGTGCCATGCTCTATGATACACAGCGTTTTTTCAGTCATTTTTTCTCCTCTCGCCACATCTCTGTTTTTTTCGGGGTACTATCTTTAGCTCGCAAGTTGTGGTTGTGTGAGGATAAAATCAGAGGCTCAGAGAGTGCTGTTGGCTCTGCCCCAGCTAGTCCTATCGTATGTACAGCTGCTCCCACACTTTCTGGAGCTTTTCATAATAATTCCTTGTTACTTAAGGACTGAAGACTTTTCACTGCTGTTGCAGTGAACTGAAAGTTCCTGCTTCTGTTTTTGCAACTTTGCAAAAACGCACAGAGAAGCCTTAACAGCAATGCAATATTAAGGGGGAACCACTGCTATTTTCACAGAAGGTAAAAGAAAGGCTTATTTGTTCTGATTTGTGCTCGAATGAAACAAAGAAATTGCCATTACTGTTTCTGCAGCACACTCGCTTTTAGTTCTTTCTGCTCATTTAGGTCTGGAGGAGAGGCTCAAATGCAGGCAGGGAATCTGCAGAGTAATTTAACACTGAAAGTCCTTCAGTACTCCAATAAGCTGGATTTATCACTCAGAACTTCAACACCGTTGGATGAAAATCAAGCGAGATCTTGTAAAAGCTCATACATCAGGAAAGAAATGAGATGTACCTCTGGCTGGGAAGGGATTATAGTGATGCAGGAAATTTTTCTTTGGCAATATTTTAAAATATTTTATTCTCCTTAAAATTTAATGTTTCACACCCGTATTTTCCCAGACGAATTCTTTCTGGAAAAGGGTTGATAATTCCACAGATGCTAAAGTTGAAAATCATCTTCCCAACAGATATTGGCTTAGGATGGAAGAGCGTGCTCGCACCTAGAAAATATTGAGATTCAGCATCTAATATCTGCAAGACCTTTTATAGTTCAATAGATCGTAAAAGAAGCGACGCGAGGCTACTCAAATGGAAGGATTTATCACTCACCGGCAGCGTGAGGGGAAAATGAAGCACGGGGAAGAGCTGACCCCAGTCACAAAACCAAGTCAGCCAGCACACCCGGCCGGTGCCATAGTGCCCATCTGCCGGGACACAACACGACAGGCAGGTACCAAAAAGCCCTGGAATAATCTACAGTTTATGATCCCTTTAAAATATTGTACTAAGCCTATTGGTCATCTGTTGCCGTGCACTACAGGCTTGGGAAAGCCCTCTCAAGGAACATCCTTTAGCTAGAACCAAAAGCCATTCTAAAGCAGAAGAACGTGCTGCTGAGGAACCGTCTGCTGGTCTCCTCCGTACCAGCACAGCTCACCAACACCCAGCACGTTGTTGGGTATTGATGTCACAGAATCACAGAATCACAGAATGTTGAGGGTTGGCAGGACCCTCTGGAGATCATCTGGTCCAACCCCCGGCCAGAGCAGGTCACCTACAGCAGGTGGCACAGGATGGCGTCCAGGCGGGTTGGGAATGTCTCCGGAGTGGGAGACTCCACCACCTCTCTGGGCAGCCTGTGCCAGGGCTCTGCCACCCTCACAGGAAAGAAGTTCCTCCTCATGGTCAGATGGAACTTCCTATATTGGATTTTTTCCCCATTGCCCCGTGCCCTGTCCCTGGGCACCACTGACAAAAGCCTGGCCCCCTCCTCCCGGCCCCCTCCCTGTCAGTGTTCGTGGACATTGATGAGACCCCCCTCAGCCTGCTCTTCTCCAGGCTGAAGAGACCCAACTCCCTCAGCCTCTCCTCACCAGAGAGATGCTCCAGCCCTGAATCATCTTCGTGGCCCTTCCCTGTCCCCTCTCCAGCAGTTCCCTGTCCTTCTGGAACTGGGGAGCCCAGCACTGGACACAGGACTCCAGCTCTGGCCTCCCCAGGGCAGAGCAGAGGGGCAGGATGACCCCCCTCCACCTGCTGGCCACACTCCTCTTGATGTCCCCCAGGATGCCACTGGCCTTCTTGGCCACCAGGGCACATGGCTGGCTCATTCCGTGCTCTCAGAGCAGACACACACGTTGCAAGCCAGGGGCCAGCGACCATCGCAGTATGAAACGTACTGGCTAAGCCAGCCAGGGTTGGGGGTCACCACCACCACCACCGGTGAGGATGCGGGGGGGAACCGGGGCCGCGTCCAGGCCCGCTGGAGACCCAGTGTCTCCCTCACCTCACCCCTACGAGCAGCAAATCCGGGTTCCCAACGCGGACCTTCCCGTGCCATCACGTCCGTACAGTCTGCACCGTGCGCACCCAAAGCTTCGCAGAACAAGGAGATGGCCAATAGGTGTGACACTGCTTGTGACACCCGAAAACTGACCTCGCACAGCTTGCAAAGACAACGAAAGCCATCTGCTTGCTCACCATCTGC
This sequence comes from Chionis minor, assembly GCA_013398295.1. NCBI lineage: Eukaryota > Metazoa > Chordata > Aves > Charadriiformes > Chionidae > Chionis > Chionis minor. The sequence goes on along the minus strand of VZSF01005155.1, from coordinate 874,229 downwards.
GTTCTGTCTTGGCTGAACGTTCTCTCAAATGACACTGACGGGGCTAAGCACCCTGAGCTTCATGTGCAGCTCCTACGGTAGTGTCCCCCGACCACGGCAACGTTCGCAATAACCAATTAATTTTACAGTGTCTACCTTGCTACACCACCACATACAGGATGCTTCCAATATACAGATATTTATGAATCAGATCTTAGAGCTCCCCATTGCAATCACTGAGACAACACTTAGAGTTTAAGTTTATACAACATAGCAAAGCTACTAAAATAATGACAAAACATTAACCTAAGCGGACCCAAAATACTTTGGTCACTAAAGCTTTCTAAATAGCTAACTCGCGCATAGATATCCTCAACGCCAGGCAGTCATTAGGCTAGTATATCACTGCCAAGGTAGTTTCCAACAACATCCTATGTATCTACTGCCTACTTCACAAAGGAAAAAACCCCAAACTTTATGAAGTCACATTAATAAATAACGTATTCCCATTTTTCTACTTTTAAAGCACTGCCTGTAAGTCCGCATTTTGCAAGATTTAAGATAAGCTCTTTCATAAAAAGAAAATTAAGAAAATCAGAACCCCTCAGGTTGATGAATCAGCTTCTGCTCATCCCGAGCAAATCCTCTGTTAGCAGAATTTGCCCCTCAATACACACAGGAACGAAGGACGTTACATTCCAAGAGCAAACCATAGGCTGAGCTTTCAAGAGTTGTAGCGTCGTGTTAGAAAGCTTCCAGCTCCCTCCCTCCCCCAAAACAAACAACAGAAACATGGAATACCTTTCCACAGGAAGCTGTAAAAGCAGCTTATGTAAAAGATGAATCCTAGAAAGAACACCGAAAAATTGCGACTTCGAAGTCTGGAAAGACTTAGATAATGCTTTTTGACTTCATCCTGTCCTCTGTACTGACACTTGAGGGGACTTTAGAAGATAATAAGAAAGAAAGAGAGCACGTGCAATCAACAGGTAATATTAAAAACTAAGTGACGATAGTATATAATCATGAAATGGTCTAGCACGGAAACTGATATTTAATTATTTTAATATATGATATTATTTATATAGATTAGATAATTAAACTATCATATGCATTAATTTTATCACATTCCTTTCCCAAGCTGATAAACACAGAAGTCCTGTTTGATGGATAAGGGATTGTTGAACTGACTATTAATATAAAGATTCAGTAATCTATGAGTCAGCTGTCCCTGAACCCTCTTAAATTTACTGGGGAAAATAATCTCTTATCTCTATTGCTTCTTGTTTTTCTGTTTTTTAATAATTTATTTCATTAGAACTAACAAGATTACGGTGTGCATTAGAACAGACACTAGATCTAAAAAATAAAAAAAAAATCCAAACACTTTCCTTGCCCCTCCTTTGCAACTGGCTTGAAACACGCTTACAATGAAGCTCTTCTGGATTGGTGTGAACTTACGACTGTGTTTCCTTACTTCCTTTCTACTCCTTCCTTCCCAGCACAATAGAACCGGCTTCCTGTCGCTGTGCGTAAGATAGTCAGGAAAAAATTCCATCTCTCTCCTATTTTTTTTGTTTTGTTTTTTTCCTTGAACCCCTGAAGGGTGGGGTTGTGCCACCACTTGCACAACAGCTCTTCCAGCACAAACCCAGGGCTCCTGTCTGGTCTGACCTGCCAACAGGCTGGACGTCACTTAATTCCTCCTGGGCTATGTTCATTCTGTCTTTAAAGAAGAATATCCCAACTTGATTTACATATTGCCAGGGAGGTGATTCCGGCAGAGTTCTTGTCATGTTCGGTGTCCGGCTGTTGGATTCCACCCTTGTTTCACAGACCTAAGGGTCTAGTATCACATTTCTATTTTTGTGTGGACACCTATGAGGACTAAGGTTTGCATTGTTAGTTTACACAGACTGTACTCCTCCTGTATAACGCATGTTTTTACGGCTTTCCGCTACACTCTCTCAATTTTTATCGCTGTCCTTCCTGAAGTACAAGCTCCAGGATGAGACACCCTCCTGCAGCAGCCACGCACTAGCACCAAATACCTGAGTGAGGAACTTCTGCTTTCAAGATTCCGCCTTTCCCTACTACCCAGGGTGGGAGACCGATACGGACACGATCCCTGATGTATTTTTGTCTAATGCGGTTTAACAAATAAAGATGCCTCCACTTTCCCCAGCCATCTACTCCAACGCTTCACGCCTCCTACAGCGAGACAGTTTTGGCCAGTCTATCGTTAACGTTCTGTCCTACCCCGTCCTCCCGGTATCCGAGATGGTCTTTTCCTCTACAAAGCAAATTTTTATGTACATGAGAACTTGTCACTTCCTTCAGATGCCTAAGACATCTCATGACCTCTTCAAACGATCTCCACACGTCTAAAACTTCGCCAAAACCTGGAAGGAATCCCAGCTCGGCTCCCGGCTGCCTGTTGTTGGTGACCACTGGACAACTCCTCAAGCATCGCTGATTTGCTTTGTGCTTGGTCAGCCTAACAAAATCAGTAAAGATTTAGGATTTAAAGCTGCTTATCTTCCCAGAGGGCTGAATAAAAGATTTCACAATTGCTCTAATTTGATCGGACTGGAAGCAAAAAGCAAACCTTCCTGAGTCACGGGAGAGAAAACAGCTTCAGCTTCTGCCAGTTGACCGTGGAGAAACACCGTAGGCAGCAAGTGGTGATTCGGAAGGTGCCACACGCTCTTTTCACGTGCTCAGAGGGACAGGACAAACCCCCCGGTCTCCTGGTTCTTCCCAGTTTGAGCAGACCTCTCATTGGGGCAGTTTTTGTGTTAGAAAACTCTTAATTTGCAGAGCAGAACAGTGGTCTCTGTACTCCCCGCGAGCCGCTGAGGAAACCCAAGCCCTCCCTGCTGTACATGCGCCCCGCACACGGCTGCTCTGCCGCTGGGGAAGCCCCGCAGGCTTCCCATGGGAAACCCGCTCCACACGGTTACACCGGAGCTCGCCGCATCCCTCCCATGGCTGTGGAAAACAGCAGTGAGGGATCCTGTGCCCGAGGGCACCATTCCATAATTCTCTCTACGTACGGGGTCCCAACAGCAGGAGGACACGGAGCTGTTGGAGCGGGGCCGGAGGAGGCCCCGGAGATGCTGGGGGGGCTGGAGCCCCTCTGCTGGGAGGACAGGCTGGGAGAGCTGGGGGGGTTCAGCCGGGAGAAGAGAAGGCTCCGGGGAGACCTTCCAGCCCCTGCCAGGGTCTGAAAGGGGCTCCAGGAAAGCTGGGGAGGGACTGGGGATCAGGGAGTGGAGCCATGGGAGGGAGGGGAATGGTTTTAAACTGGAAGAGGGGAGATTGAGACGAGATACGAGGAATGGGTTTACTCTGAGGGTGGTGACCCCTGGCCGGGGTTGCCCAGAGCAGCTGTGGCTGCCCCATCCCTGGAGGTTCAAGGCCAGGTTGGCCGGGGCTGGGAGCAGCCTGGTGTGGTGGGAGGTGTCCCTGCCCAGGGCAGGGGGTGGCACTGGGTGGGCTTCACGGTCCCTTCCAACCTAAACCATTCCGTGATTCTATGATTGCACATACATTTCAAAAAGCATTTTAACTACTACCTTATAATGCTGCATCCTTATGGCTTTTTTTCCCCCCGATATGTTCTAAAGACAGCAATCAGATAAAGCTCCTGGAGAGTGTACTCACAGCTCTATTTACGGGTATGAAAATACACAGTCGCCGTCTTTACAGCAAAAATCAGGGATTTCAATATTTATGAGGCTGCAAATATGTGACAGAATTTGTTGTCCTCAGCTGCTTCCACGCAGCCCCAGGAAGGGAACGCGGGCTGCTATTCCGTGGCCCTCGGCAGCTGCCAGCCAAGGGCGAGCACTGCCCTCACGGCCCCGCTCTCGGGCCGTTTGTCCGTCTGGAGAGGGACCGCAGCTCCAGCAGCTCAGTGTGTCCGAGGAAGGACGGAGCCGGCCGGTCCCTGTCACCGACTGAGGAGGTAACGCGACCATAATCAGCCTTCATGGAGTCTGGGACCAAAGGAACAAATACCTCCCAGGTTATCTGCTTTTTCTCACGCGAAAAGCTGCACCAAGGTTATTTTTCTCTTGTTCTAGTGAGTATAATCTGCTCGCTTTTAATACGAGAAATTCATTGAGGTGCTTCCTTCACTATAAATGATTCCAGGATAATACTGGAACATACTAAAAGTAATAGAAGAAAAACTGATTAACAGAGGAGATGAGATTTTCAATTAGACTGATTAACAGAACTGTACCTTCACCTTCTTCAAGCTTCTCTGCGCAGCTTTAATGTTTCCAGATGACTTGATGGTCTGTACTTGGTTCCTGATGCCGGAGATCAGGACGATGTCACGCTACCTCCCTATTTTCCCCCAGTTTTCAATATACTCCTCCTACAGCCTGAAATCAGGCCTCAGAAGGGAAATGGGATGAAAAGTTAAAAAATGGAATTGTCCTTCTGTTGGGAAGGACGACAAACTTGAGCTGCACATGAACACTGAACTAACACAACTTGAGTTTTAGAGCCAGATTCTTGACATTCATCCCCACCACACCTTGTAAATTCATACAGAACATTGTGTCTTAGTTAAAGGAGGTTAAATGAGTTGAACTTGAAACACATACCTTTTACTAATGTGAATCTCATTTTGCATGCTTTTTTTTTCTCAGCCATTGAAAATTACACATAGTGTAACTTCAATATTTTTTCTTCATTGTCAATCATTAACTTATAAAATAGAAAGAGGTATCATATGTGGATTTGCCACAATCTGTCCTGAATTTGCTCAGTTTTTTCTATTAATGACTTAGAAAAGAGCATAATATTTATCAAATAGCGTATCAGTTAAGATCCTAGATAACAAGGAGCTGAAAAATGCTAAAAGATACGAGATTAAGGGATTAGCATTCAAAGTGATCTGGTCAAACTGGAGAGATCAACTGAAGGAAAGGGATTTCATTCCTCAAGGGAAGCCTCCAGCATTCAGGGACAAATAATCAGTTGTAGAAAGGCTGGATGGGAAACAGCTTCCTTCATCCAGCAGGTCCTCAAAGGAGCCCTCTGAGTTCAGCAGCGCAGAAGCTGAATACGAGTCAATAAGGTCAAGTTGTGAAAAAGGCAATGGTTGCACTGGGGAAAAAATATAAAGACATCAGGCTCGCATAAACATGAGTCTTCAAAGAGGAAGAAGAAATCCCTGAGCTGCCTCCAGGAGCCGCTGTGCCCAGTTTGGGCAGCCTGACCACTTTGTGCCGACTGGAGCGGCTCCAGGAGGCAGCGCTGAGAAGGACCGGGGGCCTGGAAAACAAGAGGAACGGCTGAAGAATTTGAACTAAAATTGGGAGAGAATGATCCTTCCCTTTACCCCCACAGCACGTAAGAACAGAAGTCATGGGTTTAAGGCGCAGCCAAGGAGATTCAGGCTGGATGTAGGAACGCAAGGGGAACCAAGCAGAGGAATGAGCAAGTCCGGGTGATCCTGGGAGCGCCGCAACGGCAAGCTGGGCACACATCTGTCGGCAGGGACAAGCCCACAGAGATCCTGTCTTGAAGCCAGAGACAGACCAGATGGTCTCGTGAGGACCCTTCCACTCCGGCCGTCCCTGAGTGGCGCTGGGTTAATAATACCTCCGAGTCGGAGGCGACAGACACGGCGGATGTGCCTGCCCGACCCCTCGCCCCACGCGCATATAGCGAGAAGGAGCAGAGAGAGCTGTACCCGTGGCAGCTACAGAGAGTTCAGCTAACTTCAGTTACAGCTGTGATCTTATTAAATATGAGTGCTCCTTCCGGATTAGAAAATTGATTTATAGTATGTGTGTGTCTGTATTCCTGCCTACTTACCTCACAGCAGCGTGTGCTGGCTTCGGCTTTGGGTTTTGCTGCAGATTCTCTCACTTTCGTTAAATCACGTCATCTCTGCTGCTTAATTCCTGCTCTTGAAACCTGACCTGTTGATATTTAATTCTATTTGATTAAGAGGCTGCGTGAACGTGTAACTTTCAGATGTTCCAACATCACGGTGAAGGCGCTACAGAAAAGCTCGCATTCGGCGAAATAAAAGCGGTCGGTTTAGGACCAGCAGAGACGGTTCCGACCATCCGCATGGTACAGGGCTCTCGCCGAGGGACGGCGCCGGGGCAGGCACCTCTGCAGGGAGCGGGGCTTCACGGCAAAGGGTCTTATTAAAGGTCTTTTCCAACCAAAGTGACTCTGCGATGCCACGGGTATCAGGATGTGTCACACAGACATGCCATTGTCTCTGGCTGTCACTCCATGCTCCCACGCACACCACCAGAATCAAGCTGTGATTCTTGTGCTGTTCAGCAGGATCTCACTGGAGTCCCTGGGCATGGACTGACAAGGCACAAGGCAGAGCCACGGAAGCTGAGACATTCCTCCCACAGACCATGGCTCGAGTACCTCCTGTTGGCGTTTTTCCCTGATCCTCCCTCTCTGTTTTTCCCAGAGCTGCTCCGAGTCCCGCGCTGCAGGAATCTGGCAGGGGAAGCCAGCCCCAGCTAGAGCTCTCACACCGGCTCTACGCCAACGAAATACTCCCCGCCAACGTTTGCCCTTGGCCGGCTGGTGGTTGGTGAGAACCACACTGCCAACTTCTCCGAGCCTCCAAAACCACCTCGCCAACCCCCACGCTGCGTGACAGGGATAGTCCTAGTCCCCGCTGTCTCCCAAACCGTGCCCGGGAACCGTGGTGTTACGTGGAGTGGCGCAGGCTGGAGCTGCACCAGGAACCCTTCTTGCAGGTTAGAACGTTCCGGCACGTCGATCGCCGAGCTGAAGCGCTCACGGACGTGCCGGCACGGCTCAGCTCACCCCGCAGCCCGTGCCACCACGGCTCAGGCACCACTTTGGGAGACCAATGGAACAGCCCGCTACACCAGCAGATCTTCTGCCATTCTTCCCAACGATGCTGGGCTTCCTGCCCCATTTACTGCAAAATGGTGTCAATTCCGCCATTTCTAAGAGTCAAATCAACTTTCCCACATGTAATCAAGTTTAGATTACATGTAATCACACTTGGAATCAGGAAATGGAGAACGCTACTAGCTGCACACGATCCTGTAAACATCTTCTTTCTCGATATTCTGATTGTATCTACACATTTACAAAAATAAGAAGTGCGATCCATTACATTTATTCCCTTTCTCTTCCAAGATCCTAATATCTTAGGATGAAATTAGTTACAGCTTCTGCAGCTATGACATATGGGTCCACAATTAGATTGATTTTTTTTCTATTAAGGTAAAGTGTAATTACTTTTCCGATAACTACCTACAAAAGTAGACACACGATTTCCCCCTCCAAAACAGCGCGGAACGCGAGACCAGTTTTCATCCTCCACAAAAAGACAATACTGCACATATTCCGTACAAAATGGTATAGAAAAAGCAATGTATCTTAACACAGCCCGGCAGCAGAGCCAACAGCCGTTATGCATCTTTATAACTCCCATTTCAGCCCGCAGAAATACTGAATATTCAAGGGAGCTTTTGTAAACCATGCCAGCGAGTCAGTATGACAGTGCTAACACCTCGTGGGGCCACACGCAGGTCCTCGCTCCGGAAGGATTTCCCTTGGAAAAGGGAAAAGGCAGCCCTCCATTCCATTTTGATTCAACTGGCCAAACAGAAAGACAGCACGTATTAACAGGAGTAATTCAACGTGCAAAATTCAATGATTTGATAAACACTAGCTAAATCAACTTTAAATTTCCATCTAATTAAATGCCTCTTGTACTGTTTGTCTCTTCTAAATCCTGCATGTTTTACTACAAGAAGATTACTGCAGTGTTTAGGTGTTTTCTCTAGGCAATGGACCATTGCTACACGACTGTTTTTACAGGTATTGCAGGCTCTCAGCAAAGTGACAGTTACAGAATTAATTCCCTGAAACCGACCCTGTATGACACCGACCCCACGCTGCCGGATCCCCACGGTGGCAACCTGCAGGCAGAGCCAGCAGCCCTGGGAAAACGTTATTTTCCAAGAGGGATGAGGAAAGAGAACAAGTCAGACTGCACGCAAATGAGCCGAAGCACTTCTCTAAAATCACCGGTGCGCTAGAACAGGAACGCTGCATCCCCCTACTCCCCAGGACACCTAAACCTCACGCGGGGCGACCGGTGGCGTTTCTGACCACGCAGTGTTTCACGGAGCAGACACCTGACCACGCAGACTGGGGAATCTCCACACTGGAAACATTCAAGGCTGAAGTGGGCAAGGTAAAAAGCTTCCAACTCTGGAAAATGCTTAGTGCTCGTGCAGGGAGGGCACGCTCTGGGGCACCGTTAAGGCCGGTCGCGGAGCTGGAAGAGGGAACAGCAATTCCGTTCCCCCAGACGAGTCGGCCCCTCGCGTGGTTTGAGGACACGGAGAACTTTCCTCCAGCCTCAGCGAGAACTGGCCGTGCAGGAGGAGAGCGGGCGGCGCCGCTGGGGTGTCCAGGGCCCCGAGACCCCTCCAGCCGGGTGTTTCAGCAGCATTTTAAGCTGGTAGTTCCAAAAGCAGCGATTTTCCCACCCCCTCACCCTGCCGCTCATCTGCTCCCTTTCACGCTGGCACGGGCATTTTTGCAGCTGGGTTGTAAAACGTTCAGGGAAATGCAGGTCAAAACCACGTTGTTTATTTATTTATTTTTAGGTCATTTCGCTTTTATAGGCATTAGTGAATTACTCCTGACAGAGTGGCTGGAGATTAGGGAAGCTGATGATTCTTAGATGAGGAAAGGGAACAGACAACCAGAAATGTGCCAAAATTCGGCATGAAAGGTGTTAGAGTCGAGAATACAACTCAGACACCCAAACCTCCTCTCTTTTAGCAGTACTTACTTCGCAGCAAAGTGTAATTAATTCAGTTGCCCATTAATGCAATTATTTTATTTATGGAACTTAAAAGGTTTTCTGCTTAAGAATTACTATATTTTATTAATTAAATTGTACTAAGCAATTTCCAGAAGGACTTATTAATATTGAAGCTTGTAAACAAACAAAAAACTGCTTTCCTCTGTTTTAATAATTAAAAACGAATGGCTTTTTTTTTTTTTTTCTCTGTGCACAGGTCAGCTTTTCTCTTTACAAGTATCTGGGCAAGCCTGCGGGATAATGCACAATGAGATTGAGCTGGGTCGGTATTTAAACACGAAGCAATAAGCCCACCTGACAGCGGCAAGACAGCGGCAAACCCGGCGTAAGCAGCTGTGTGATACCTGCTGGCAGGGAGCTCTGAAAACACTCGCGCTTCATTCTGCTTCAGAAAAAAATTTTCTTACCGTTCCAAAGCATTTGAGAAACTTTGTCAAAGTTCAACTGTTTTTGCCTTCCACACAAAACCAATTAATTTCTTTGCAAACTGCAATTAAAAGCACCCCAAGAAAACCAAGCAAACAATGCGTACCATGACAACAACTGCCCCTGGTATTTAGTGGCTGGGACGGCGTTACCGTTGCATTGTGCCCGAGCAGTGCCCTCCGGGCAGCACGGCTGTCCCCAGACGCCTGTCACCTGTCAGAAAAACAGGAGTCCCCTCACGCAGGGCAGCGGTTCCAGATGTTTGCACCCTGTTTTGAAGTCCGTGCCTCCCGCGGACCCGCTGCAGCCCGGTTTATTTAAGGGATTTGCTCCGGCTCAGGATGGTCTCAGAATAAACACTCCCCCGAGTAGCCGCCCCCTTCACTCCAGTTAATGGCAAGCTCACAAAACCCATTTGCCTGTGCTGAGTACAGACTCCTCTGGCATTTCCCTGCTCTCTCTCTGCACCTATCTCGCTTCATAAATGTCCCCGAGAGCCTCCAATTAATTATTTCATTATAAAGCCATTTTGACGCACTTAGTTTGTTTAATTTAAGCGTATCGGATCATGCCATAATTTCAGTTTCGGGTGAACTTGCCGGCTAAGGCTAACTGAACTAACTTCTGGGTCACAACACGCAGGTTGCCACTAACGCCGTTATTTAAACGGGCAAAGAGTCTACCGTGCTCTCACCGGCTGCCGAAGAAATTCTGGGCACGCTGCTCCTGTTCCTGGGAAGACAGGCAAAGCGCGCTGGGGCCCCCGGGACAACCGCCCCCGGGAAAGCGGAAAGCTAAAAACGTGGAGTTAACAACAGCAACCGTTCAGTTTGAGAGTCACCAGGCCACTCCTGCCAAAGGGAGTGAAAAACGAAGCCAGTTCCGAGCAACACCCCCACTGAAACGTCCAGTCACACCAGCCTTCCAATGGAACATTCCCACTTTCTGGCTTAGCTGAAGGGGCCTCCAAGAAAGCTGGGGAGGGACTTTTTACCTCTTTACCTTTGCATGTAGGGATAGGATGAGGGGTAACGGCTCCAAACTGGAAAAGGGGAGATTTAGATGAAATATCAAGAAGAAACTCTCTCCTGTGAGGGAGGTGAGCCCCTGGCCAGGGTTGCCCAGAGCAGCTGTGGCTTGTGTACTCATTTCAGGGACGCTTAAAAGTCCTCGGTGGTGGAAATGTCCCCAGTGACAGAACGTGTCCTGGTTGATGCCAGTAGCTGAAACGATCCCCTCCCATTTTGGGAGAAAAGGACGGTGCCGGTACGTGTCCCCGGCACAGCCGCACGTGACGCAGTCAGGAGTCACCGGCCCAGGGCACCGGGCTGGGGGTCAAGGCTGGTTTATGGAGTATTTCGGCACTAATTCAAGGCTCACTGGGTGTAATGGAGGCACTACAATTTTGGGTGTAAAGAACAGAAGTGGCCGTGGGGCTCTCAGAGCAGCGCGGATCACGTTCTCCCCGCCAGAGCGCCGTCCTGAGGCAGACCAAGGGTCCATCGCACTCAACACCCTCTTGCTGTCTGACACACGCTGACTTCTAAAACACCACAAAAACTACACGCCCCTTAACGATTTTCTAAAGTACTGCTTTTTACAGACTGGGGTTTTTTTTTTTACATTTTTCTTTAAAGAAAAATAAATCGACGATTGATCTTTTGTGCTGGCGTTCTGCCAGCCTAGCTTCAGCAGAGCGTTCCTCAGGAAGGAACAAGGAGTGGAATCCTATCTCCTTTTGTGACAAAGGGGAATTCACAAAATTTGTGAATCCTATCTTGCTTTTTGTGACAAAGCTCCTTCGGGTAGGAACAAGCATAGACTGCGAGAGCGAAATCGCTGTTGCCTGCTCTTCTTTATCGGTTACTAGGCTGAATTTCCTTCTGCCGCCTTCACTAAGTCGGGAATCGCTCCGCAAGGCTTGCCGTGCCCGCGTCCCGGGCTGGAACGCTCAGAGGCAGCGGTGCGCTCGCCGGGGACCCCGGACTCACGGATAAACCAGCGTAGCTCTGAGACTGGCGGCCACAGGCCAGACAGCTCTTCTTGTGGGGGGATCTTACACCGCCAGGAAGGGTCCACGTTATCGGCTGATAGCACTGACCACGGCCGGGGCGGGGAAGAGTACAAGAATAACCATCAGCAAGAGTTGAGGAAGCCTCTAGGAGACGAAACTTAGTAAAACAAAAAGTGATGAGAAGAAACCAACAATGTTTTCAAAGAGAAGTTGTGAGATCCTCCTGCCAAGTGACAAAAATGAGCCCTGGCTTGCTCCATTCTTTCTTCTTCCGAGTCTCCGTAAACCTTTATTATTGTAGCCGCTCTCCCTGACTACATCCGGTGCGGCTGTGGGATCCCATCAGTATGGGAACATCGGACTACAGCCACTGTGGGAACAACGCCGCCTCAGCCAGTGCTACGCAAGTTCAGGGACCGAGCCACAAAGAACTTCATATTTGCTAATGCTTTTCATACAATAACCTACAGCCAAGATACCGAATCCTTTGAAGGAAGAACATTGTGAATTAATCTAAGTGGAGATGGCTTGACAGAACATCAGTTATCTCCGGACATCCCACCAAAGCGGGATCGCAAAGATTCTTGTAATTTTGAGGCATCTTCTGTTGATCTGAGATACTTTATGTCTGTTGTGAAGAGAGCAACAAGATCTTCCATCCCTGCACAGTCTTTCCCCCCTCTCCTCCCCACTGTGGTGTTAAAACTAATATATCCTAATTTATCAAGTATCTAACTCCTCTTGCTATGTACTAGATGGAATCATAAAAACCCCACACCCAAGAGCATCGAAGTGAAATCTTCAAATGTGCACTTTTCCCACTGAGCTATTATCATCGCTTCCACGGATGATTCCATCAAACTCTACGCAAGGGTTTAAAAGGCAAAATAGGAAGAGTGATCGGTAAACAAGAGCCACCAGCTACGGGCTCATTATTCTTTACACTCCAACCCTGAACTGGCCTTTGGAAGACAAATTTCTGCTCTGCTGTGTAGCTTCTGCACCACGGCCCCGTGATTAATTATCAGCCGCCACATGCAAAATCCACCATGATGGATCGTCTGCCCACATCAGCATAATTACCAACTGCCGTCACTGACAGTCCTTGTTACTGGAGCAGCCGACCAGTAGCACCGAGGGCGAAGGGAAAGACTTGGTGAGACGGGGAGGAAATGCCATTGGACACGGGGGGAGCTGCGGAGGCAGCCAGCACAGTGCCCTAGTGACAGCCATCACCGGGCAGCTGGGTGAATAACGCAAATCCTTTAGGAAACGCAGCGTCTTTAGATGCTGAGCCTGGGCTCTACGCTCCAGAGTATCGAACGAGCCTGGGCTCTACGCTCTAGAGTATCAAACGAGCCTGGGCTCTACGCTCTAAAGTATTGAGCGAGCCTGGGCTCTACACTCTAGAGTGTCAAATGAGCCTGGGCTCTACGCTCGAGAGTATCGAACGAGCCTGGGCTCTACGCTCTAGAGTATCGAATGAGCCAGGGCTCTACGCTCTAGAGTATCGAGCGAGCCTGGGCTCTACGCTCTAGAGTATCGAAGGAGCCAGGGCTCTACGCTCTAGAGTATCGAGCGAGCCTGGGCTCTACGCTCTAGAGTATCAAACGCCTGGAATCCCAGCGTGCTGCTTAACCCCTTCAAACTATCACACCACTGTTTCTGACCCTGGACGGAATGAACCATGGTTGCAATCATAAAAAGACTTGAAAATCTGGGAACTTTCACAGTGATGGAGGCTTTCTTCTTAAGATGACAAAGAAATTGGGTTCTGCGCCGTAACAGATTCCTAGGGTTGAGAACTGAAGTCGGCGGGTGAACAGGAGCCCCGCTGGGGGGGCAGGCGCTACCTGCTCTCTCGCCCTTCAGCTGCCTGCAGGAAACGCAGCCGCAGGAACGGGACGCGCACCACTCGGACACCCGCGGGCTGCTCTCAGCTGTTACTTGTTGCTTCTCCTCGCTACTTGTCTTACTGGCCTTCTCCAAGAATTCCAGCAGACTGTCGCCTTCTGAGCCCACCTCTTCCTTTACGTTGCCTTCTGTCACAGGAAAGCAGGCAGAGGAAACGGGCGTCTCACGAAGTAAATAACGTGGCTTTTTAGCAAACGAGTCCCCAAGGGAGGTGAAAAGGAGTAACAACCCCGTCAAGAACAGGCTGTACGGCAGCGGGAGGACCGGACGCTCAGCTCTACGGACAGCCCATCACCAGAAAACAAGGGCCGGCACATTTTTTCCCCCTAATGAATCTGCCCTGCAAAGCATAACCTTTCATTCTCCTGTCATCCTCGCGCGAACCTTTTTAACAGGAATACAACCATTGCGTGGAGCTCTTAATTAGGGTGGAACGAGAAGGGCGGGTGGAGCAGGGAGGCGCGGGGCAGGGAGAGCTGGGCGCGCTCTCGCCGGGCGTGCGGTGACGGACCATGCCGAGCCCGGAGGGGCTGTGTGCACCGGAGCCCCCCGCGCCTGCGAGCGCCAGGCTAAAACCGGGCAGGTTGCAGAGAACAAACCCCCAGGGGCTGCCGGGGGGGTCGTCTTTTAGCAGCGAGACCAGCCTGCACCCACTCACCGAGCGGAGCTGCACTCAGTGACCCGCTGGCTCTTCCGGCTCCGTCAGCGACGACGACTGCGCGTGCTCCCGACCTCGAACGGCACAAACAGTACCTTCAGGAGCTGCACAACATTCCCGTGCTTCTCCACTAAGAACTGCGGGTGCAAAATTACAAAATGAGATTACGTACGCAGGAATTGGTACTGTCGCCTCTAAGGAACTCAGACTTATCTCATGAACCAGGTACAAAATAAACAAAAAGGGGTTTTCAATTGCTATTTTTGAAATGAAAGGCGTTTTATTGAAGCGCTCTCCGTTTTTAAAGACCAAACGACAGCGCTGTCTGATCCGGGTGGGGAATCAGCGTGGCAAGGCACGAAGACAGCGGCAGCCTGCAGTTGCTCAGAACTGCTCTGAATACTGAATTGCAAAAAGCATGCATCCGATTCATTTTTAATGAGATTACACTGAGAAATTTTACTCAGGAACCCCATCAGTTGTTTATTAATATCTACTCAACAGGCCTGTCCTCTGCCTGGGGAAAAAAAAGTAATTACTGTACTAACAGTAGAGATGATATTAAATTGTATCAGTCATTATTAGAAGGGATCAACAGCCTAGGATTAGACGTGTAAAAATGCTGTAACTTGACATGACAATAACCAGCCCCTAGAAAATATCCCCAACCGTAGGCAAAGTTAATGCATGAACACTTAGCCTAGATATGAAAATGAGAAATAGATCTGATTATCTCAAATATCACGGGTTTATTAAATACTAGACAGGATTAGGTAATAGATACTCGATTGCGTAGGGACTGTATTCTACCAGGTAAGGAAATACCTATTGCCTTATTGTGCCCCAGTGTCTCTATGGAACGTCCCTCTGCCAGGAGCACCGTGCCATTCACACGGCCAACAACGCACGTTTTAGACCAGTAAGAGGCTGTGGAAGTTCAAGGCCGGATGGCTGCGCGCCGGCAGGAAGCCAGCGGTGTTTCTGCGGCACAGTGAACCTGTGGAATCAGCGCTCTCAGCATCAGTCACGGCTCGACTCAACCTCCATCCTTAAAGCAGCGTTTCTTTGCCGGTTTGAAACGTCTCTGTTACTAGTGCTTCCTTGTTAAAATTTCTCTTGTTACTGGAGTTACTGCTCTAATAACTTTTATAACCTAATATGGCCAGATAATTTAGAAAACGACCATCGCTATGAAGGGGGATTTGTCTGACTATGTCAAACTATGGTTGTTTTCAGAAATTAAGACGACCTATATTACCTGTTGTATGTCCTAGTACAAAACTGTGCTAACTCCACAGAAAACCAGAAATACCTACAATTTTCATTCCTACATTTAACAATGACATACAGAGGAAGACTATATATTTGTGCTGATCATCTTTCAGTTTCCATTTTCCCATGTCTGTCTTCTTATTTCAAAAAGGAATAAAAACGTCTCTCTCTATGTGTCTATAAGATTCTCTAAAGCTCTTAACAAATTGTCATATAATGTATAAACCAAAGAATTTTGCATATACAATTTCCCATAACTACCGTACCCTAGCAAAGGGGAACTTAATGGTATTTCTGGGAGAAGTGAAAAGGCCAGAAACAACATTCAAAGTTAACAACCTTGTTTGCAAACTGCACCACTTTTCTCTTAAAGACTCTTTAGAGTCTAACGTAAAGTCAATAATAACTTCTTTAAGCAGAAGCGTCAAGTCAGATGTTTTTATCCATACACGATCACATCACTGTACACAGCAGAAACGTAAAATGATCTTATCTTAAAAATTATATTCTTAGGAAAATTATACCTTAATCCAACCGAAGCATGATATTTAATTTTTGTATCAATCCTGACATACACTCTAAATTAATGCACCTCCATTATCAGTTTTAAATTGCAAGCTGAACAGCTATAATGCTCCGCAGGCTTTACCTGAGCTACCAGGACTTTCTATACAAAAAAGTATTTCCATCCACGTACGTGCACACAAAGCCTTAAAATGCATTTTTGAAGTAAGCCGTGCCTTTATATTCAGGCTCAGCCGAGAAACGTGCAACACGCTAACTGAATTTCTAGTACCCGCTATCGGAGAAAGCGCCCGCCCCTGCCACCCCCTGGAAACACTTTTCCACATAAACCCAGTGAAGAGCCAATTTAGGGAGGACAGATGGCCCGGACTGAACAGGAGGTGTCGGAGCGGCAGCGGCTCCAGGGAGAGCCGACGAGGAGCCGCTGGCTCCCGCCTGGAAGAGCTGCCCCCCAGCTTTCTGACTTCCAACCGCACTTTCAGCTGCACGAGCGGCTTTAACAGCGGAGACCAAACCTCACATTTCCGCGTGTAGAAGGATTACCCAACGGGCAGAAATCGTTCCTCTCTCCATCACACTAATAATAGTTGCGCACTAAATGAAAGCGTCGCTGGGCTTAGAGTGTTTCTGCTCCACCACTTCAAAGCATCTACTTTTTAAACGGTTACATCTTTTTTTTTTCTTTTTTTTTTTGGTCACAGCAGATAACATAGATTTGCTCAGCTCACTAAAACATATGATCATCTACATTTTCAGCATATCAGGGGATGAAATCCTGTGGCTTCGTTAGCGTGTCCAAATCTTTGAAGTTGTGTGTGAGAGCCACACACTGTGGAATTCCTCAATTTAGTTCAACTAATTACTGGTGTGGTGTTACAGAAAGTTGTTTGATTAGCACCTCAAAACTAGAGGCCTCAGATCTTTTTGAAGTGTACAGGATTTAGTGCTGCTTTCTTCTTCTTTCTCCCCCCCCCTCCTTTTTTCTCTCTTATTTGGGACTTTCTCCAAAGTCCATCTATGGCCAATGAAAAGGGACATGAACGTGTCTGTGCGGAGACGCTGGATTGTCCCGAGAGGAAGAATGCCCAGGGATGTTCCTGGGCTTTCATACGGAGTGAGGTGTTTGTATTCTCTATTTTAAATCCCATGAAGCAGCACACCAAAATCTGTTTGGAAAACACGTCCAAGAGGTTGCAGGTTCTCTCGGAGCCCTGGGAACAACTGGCGCGGCTCCTTGTTCCCACCAGCCCGGCACTCCAGCCGCCTCCCAGCCTTGCTGCCCGTCACTGCAAGCCCTAGGGAAATTACAGCTGCTTATCCCCTGATTACACATCCTTTTTCTCTGTTTCATTAGTTACATTAATCCTTAATTTTGCCTATTATCTTTTTTTCCCAGGAAGAAGAACAGCAGGAATCTGGAGGCCAGTGGGTTCCAGGTCCCTCTGCCGTTGGTAGAGAGGCAGGTCAGCAAACAAGGATAAAATAAACGCGGCTTCAGCAGAACAGTTGGGAAGAACTCTGTATTTTCTGCTATAGAGCCTGAGATTATAGTGCCAGCAAACGATTTCAGACATCTGAGGCCTCCAGACAGCAGAGAAAACAAAGGCATCCAAGAAATAATTTCCTTCTAAAAGAAGCATATGGGAAAACACATAAATATGGAAGTCAGGAATGCTACTGATTTCTTCCTGTCCCGTTTCCTACGGCTGCCCCAGGGGGGTCTGACTGTTCCTCTGAAGCACCCCAGAAACAGCAAGGACAGACGATGCCACCAAAGCTGCCTTGTGCTCTTCTGCGGGACAGTCAGCGGCTCATCTGCACTGTCGCTCTACCGTGGAATTTTTTTTTAACAATAAAAAAATATCAGAAATCTTCCACAAAAAGCAACCATCTACCCTTACAGGGCTTTTTGATTAAAACTGTTACTTCAAACCTTGTGTATCGAATCCATTTTACTATATTTGCCCTGTGTCCTTCCAGTGTTACCAGGCGGAAAGAGATAGTGTTGTCAATAAACGGAGCCAACGAACACAGTGTAGACTTACAGATCTGATTTTTCCACATGTTTTTTAAAACATTAAGTGCAGAACCCTCTGCAATGGGGAGCCCAAACCTGAACAGCGCACGTCAACGGAGGCACTGCCATTTCTGTGAAATCTGGGCCGGAGGAGCAGGAATAGCTCCTGCCAGCAGGGCAACCGTTGGCAACACAAAAAGACTATTAGGTCCCACTCTGCCCATGAGGCACCACAGCCCCACGTTCCTGTTCTAAATAACTGCTACTGAGTAAACGTCCTTGGTCTCTACTTGCTAATTATTTCTATTTCTCTTCATTTCTCTTATTATATCTATTTCTGTATGTATGGATGCATTCTGTGTCAAAGCGCAGAAACATCGCGCTTGCCCTCACTGCACAGCATCTCCTCATCAGACTAATGTCCTTATTTGTCCAAATGATTTCCAGCGTCAGTCCTGCCCCTCCGTGTCTCTGCCTGCTGCTCTCTGCAAAAGCAGGGGGAGATTTCCCAAGTTGGAAGGCATGAAATCCTTCTTTCCACAACCAAGAAGCAAAACATATTCTAAAGAGATACCTTGCATTAAAAGACAATTAAACCAACCAAAACTTTGTAGAAGTATGGAGCACCAGAAATACCGCTTCAAATATTTCATATGCACCCCGCAGAGGAAACCCTCCGACACCGAAGAGCCCGCTGCCGCTTCAGCCAGGTATTCCGGGCTTTCCGGGGCTAAACCAGGGCTTCCCAGGAAAGAGACAGTGTGGGCAGGAATCTCCCCTACCTTTTTTTTTTTTTTTTTTTGGAAAGATCTTAGTTCTTAAGAAAACATCAACTGTCTGAAACGAGCTCTCTGGCTCTAGTAACACAGGACATTTTAATATTCAATAAACTTATTATCATTTCCTAAGTGAAAGATAAAATGTAAAAGAATCATTAGATAAAGGCAAATGAGGTTTTTTGCTTCCAATTTATTTCCAAAGAGATCTTAATTCGTATTTTCTTAGTCTGACCTGGATGGCACTCACAAAGGACTTACTCCATATTGGTTCCTTAAAAGTAAACAAACAAACAAATAAATAAATGTGTTTTATAATTCATAAAAATCTTCCTGTAATTACAAGATGAGGGGTTCAGGGAAAAAAAATAGAAACTCAACACTGCTGTATTTAAAGTTTGTTTAAAGTCTTTAAAAAGAACATATATTGTAGACAGCTTCCTTCTTTTTACCACATTAGATTGGCATTATTATTCTATAGCAACCAAAAACATGATAAAGAGGACTCGGAAAAACATGATAAAGAAAACATGGAAAGAGAACTCTTCCGTGTTGAAACAACTTAGATGGAAGTTTAAATAAATATGCATGTTCAAATGTAAATGCACAGCCACGAATAGATCCTTTTATATAGGTGCAGTTACATATTAGGATGCGACTGTGTTTAAGAGACATCACGTTGCTGGTTTTGTGTCAGAAACAGCAGGTAGACTTGGAAATGGAAGATTTTGTGAAGTCTAAAGAAAAAGATAAATGAAACAGTTGTGGTAAACATACATAATTACACTGAATTTCATTTGTACCTAGTGAAAGTCAAACTAATTTGTTTAGAGGGCAACCAAGGCAGTTGCAGGAAGACGCTTCCTCAGCAGCAAGTTCTTCTTCCTAAAGAAACGGGTCCAGGTTCCGAGCCAGCGCGTGCCGACCGACTAATCCCGGCCGGGAACAGACGGAAAGCCAGGAAGCTTTACGCTATTGGAAAACCACCTGATGCAACTGTCAAAGGTTTGCAAATAAAAAATGCAGAAAAAAGGCGAAACTACCTATTTGAACAAGATAAATTCATGCCTGTGGAGGCTAATAAACAAAAAATGACTCATGTTATTAATTAGGAGAACGATACCAATGTTGCAGATTAAGACCCTGCTACCTGTGTTGGCAGCATTTTTTAGGACAGCAGTAATTTAGAAGCGGAAAAGGCTGTTCTAATAAGAAAATTAAGTCATATTATATCTCTGGGGACTCATTGCCATCATCGGAGAAGTGAGAGTTATGGATTGGATTCATAAGACACAGACATTCTTGGTATAGATCATAAAACTAATTGTGAACAGCACAGAGATAAATACAGTGAAACTCATTGCTTTCATCTCACGGGGAACTAAGTAGGCAGAAATAGCGTCTTTCGGCTATAAAGTGTGCTTAATCTGCACAAACCAATGGACCTGAAGAAGAAAATAGGAGCAACAGGAAAAAGCCAAAGCCCCTGATAAGCAAACTACAGCGTTACTCGTGTGTCTACGTAAGTCCTGCTTTTCATCATTGCTTGAAATAAATTACCTGCTTGATAAAGTTTGGAAGAGGAAGGACTGAGGAGCAAGGGGAGCAGAAATATATTGACATTACTAATGGTTAAAATACATTTGCATTTTCACTCTTTCTACACGACCGTAACATCATCATCTGTAACCACCACCCAATAGCTCCATCTCCGGCCCAGGCAAGTAAGTGCACATGGATAACGGAATTGTGTTCGGGATGAAATTATGCAGATGCAAAATAAAGTCTACATCGTCATCTTCAGAGGAAAAAAGGACATCATAAAGATGTGCACTTCCCTGTCTTATCCTAAGTTACACAAATCTGCACGGCGTTTTTAAATACACTAGTTCCTTAGAACTCTCTTATTATTCCCTACCCCACAGACTAGCAGAACATACCGCTTTAACCGTGCGCTATAGCATAAAACTGTATTTCTAGGCAAAACAAAGCTCTTACAGGTTATTGCGATGAAAAAGCACAGTCAAATTAACCAGAATCAAGAGAGAAGGTACTTTCCCTCATTCATAATTTGGAAAGTGGAAATTCCCTTTGGAATACACATTTTTCATAATTTCAGATCACGCTTGACCTCACCTCTTTTGTTTAACTAAGCCTATTAATCAAATACATCCCAGAGGTGGCTAATGATCTTCCAGAATTGTAATAGAAGCAGAAAGTCAAGGACAGCACGAATTGATCCCCATCACCTACCTTATTAAGTTCACAATGCTGACAATGCTTCCCTAGTTCTACGTGGAATTGCGGCCCATCGGGTTATTTTAAGACTACCGCTTGGGAATTACAACAGTTTGACATACCAGCTCCCAAGGGACTGGCTGACAGATTTCTCTCTCGGTGCAATATATCCCTTAAAATCTCTGTTGTAGGCTCTTTCCTTCCAATACAAAGCTAAGGGGCAGTAATTATAAAATTACTTTTATAAATGTCCCTGAAGCAAGCAAGCACCCTCACGCTGGAGGAGCATTGCTGCTGTAATTGTGTTATCCGAACGTATTTTTTAGAAATGGCAGATACCAACTTTCCCACTTGTTCTCAGATCTGCCTTCATTTATTAGCTGACATCCTATGCAGTTTTCATTCCTCAAATGCCTCGGCAGAATTTAGCGCTCATACGACCAACGCGTTGAAAAGCCACGCTAAAAAGTGCAGCTGAAGAAAAAAACCACAAAACAGGACACAGCAGCAACAACATTTCTGTCCTTCACGGGCCTCGCAAAATAACACTGATAGGTTTTTCCAAAAAGAGACTAATTGGGAATAATACTTCCCATGCTGCCTTCACACAGCGATCTCGGCAGCGGTTAATGAGCTAGAGATGAGCTGCGGTGTCCGTCGCCACACGTACTGCCTTTCCCCCTAAAGAAGTATCTATCTGAGGAAAAGTTAGATCCTGTTTGGAGCTAAGGAGGAGAAACAGATGACAGGACACTTAGAGATTTACCTTATGCTTTACTGGTTGTGTGGAAACGAATGACGAACAGAGCACAGAAATGTACAGAGGACAACATGGAAAAGGAGCGAGAATAATAACTGTTTAAAGAAAATTACTTTGAAATGATGCCTTTACTTAAACTGAAGCCGTGATAAGTAATAGGAAAGAAAACCTCAAGAACAGTACGCCTGCACAAAAGCGTAAAGAACAGTGAGAGAGGAGCTTTCTTCAGAGCCCCATCAGCCAAAAGCTTTTGAAGATGGTTAGAATGGTCTTCCCACTTCCCGCTGCCCCCGGGAAGGGACTCAGTGCCCCAAACAGGGCGCACGCTCCCAGAGTTGAGCTGACAAAGAGCGGTTTGCCAAAGGCTGAGCAGGAGGGTGGCAGTTCCACTCACTGCCCTCCCCTGCTTCACCCCGAGCGGCAGCACCGCAGCATACGCTACCCCATCCCGCAGGAGCTCCCCTAAACGTGTTAAACCTTTTCTGTACAGACACTTCACCAGTGACCGCCTCCTGGGTGCAGTTCTCAAACAGAAATCTCATTTTAAACCCACCGGCACGGTGTTTAAATCTGGACGGACTACATGACAAGGAAGCCTGAAAACTATCAATCAGACAGAAGCCACCCGAATTCTGAGTAGTGAGAGGTGATAGATGTGAGTTACTCATCATTTCACTGGAAGGAAGTATAAAATGACAACTCCTTTAATTACACCAGTTCTATAAAGACATCTGAAAACTTATGACAGAGAAAAAAATTGTTGAAATAAGACATAAAATTTTATCAAATAATCTGGTATGACTGACTATGATTTGAAGGATCATCACACTCATCTTGAAGACTATCAATTTTATTTTCTCCAGTCTATATGGTGGAAGAATGAAAGCCATTAGGGGATTTTGGGAGGGGGCAGATTTCTTTGCCGCCTGCTCCACAGCTCCAAGAAAGCACAGACAGTGAACGCAGACTCAGAAGAACAGGTCAAGACCCGTGTTCAAATAAGGGCTTTGAATTCCCGAGAAATCAAGGACTTTTGAAAGAAAACTTAAGTTAAAATTTACGTAACAGAAGCTAATTACAAACAGGAGGTGGAACTCATACAGCATCCAAACAGGAGATCCCTTGTCACAAACTTACTCTTTTTATGGGAATGCCGTAATCTCCATGCTGCAGTGAGAGAACGTCTCTTTTTCCCACAATCCTAGAGAACTTATTTTCAGGATATATTTTTATGTTATACATAGGATACTATTTTTGCCATAGAATTGGCCGTTTATTGAAACTTCTTGCTTTATGTATTTCCATTTTGTTGCCCTTTGTTCTCCAGCTTTGCCCCACAACGACCAGCTAATTGTCACTGTCCTTGGAGACACTCAAAAGCCACCCAACGAAGTCAGGCGCTGACTCCGGTTGCCCCTGCTTGAGCTTGGAGAAGACGACGTCCAGAGGCCCCCACGTCCTTGAGCGTGGCCCCGCAGAGCATCCGGGCTGCAAGGGAGGGCAAGGGGGGTCAGCCCAGGGCGACTAGGGAGTGCTATATACTTCTACGTCATGATCAGTAACACAGATAAAAGTGAATCCTGCGGCAAACTCAGAGGTGATCAAATCATTAAACGTTACAATGATCATTCCTGTTCTCGGTGCTGTGTAACCTGGCACGTGGAAACCGGCAAACTAAATAAAATTATCCATTAAAACACATTTTCCGTAATTTTAAGTATTGACGTCCGGTTCCTCCACCACGATGGCACAGTTCTCTCTATATTACTCACAGCACAAATAGCTCATATTTAAATATACTAAAGCAGCACTGGGCTACTGGTGATTCCTGAAACTTTCTTCTAGGGAACACTGAAACACAGCGTGATTAATGATTTAAATTAACCCAAGTATAGTGATAACAAGGATATTAATTTGTAAGAAAATCATATCAGAACCTATGTCCTGGTAATTTGATATAATGTAATTTTTAGAATCGAATGAAAAGTAATCAAGCTACAAAAAAGACAATTGAATAGGAATGCACAGAGGACTAAAGTAGTGCCACCCCCAATTAATGTCCCCTGGCAGCAAATCTATTAGTTTTGCAACTGGGATCCAGGAGGATGCAAACGAATAGGACACTGGGGATATTAACTGCATGTGGCAATATTTATATAATGAATATTTTCATTTATATTGCTCAACAACAAAGTTCCATTAGCAATTCAATTTGGAATCTTTACTAAAGCCTATAACAAAAATCTTAAGCAAATTACAGCACATGCAATCATAGTTCATAAAATACCATGAAAGCAAGAGAAAGAATTTACACGTCCTCAGCACAACAGGCTGTTTTCACAAACTATTTTAACCTGCTGAGAATGTCCACCTCAGCGCTACCAGGGAGCAAACGCAGCCCCTGCCGCACTGCCTGCACCACCTACCGCTGTGAACTTCCCGGGAAATCTAAGTGAAGTTCACAGAGTCATGGAATGGTTTGGGTGGGAGGGGACCTTCAAGCCCACCCAGTGCCACCCCCTGCCCTGGGCAGGGACACCTCCCACCACACCAGGCTGCTCCCAGCCCCGGCCAACCTGGCCTTGAACCTCCAGGGATGGGGCAGCCACAGCTGCTCTGGGCAACCCCAGCCAGGGATCACCACCCTCACAGGAGAGAATTTCTGCCCAATATCTAACCTAAATCTCCCCTCTTTCAGTTTAAACCCTTCGTCCTCATCCTGTCACTCCACTCCCTGATCCCGAGTCCCTCCCCAGCTCTCCTGGAGCCCCTTTAGGGACTGGAAGGGACTCTCGTTGCCAGCTGGCCATTGACGCAGACGGTGACACCCCCTCCTTGTCTCCCCTGCCTGTCCCTCCTGAAGAGCCTCTGTCCTCCCATTCCAACACTCCCATCATCGCGCCATCCCACCACGTCCCCATGATGCCAATGAGACCACAGCCCTGCAGGCGTGCATGTGCGCGTCTCCACCTCCTCCGGCGTGTTCCCCGTGCTGCGCGTGTTCGCGTGGAGGCACGAAGCCGGCCCCCGAGGAAGCTGGAGAGGCTGCTGCACTCCAGGCGCTCTCCTGACCCGCCACCCTTCTCCAGGCTCTGGGCTTCTATT
Source organism: Chionis minor (assembly GCA_013398295.1). Taxonomy (NCBI): domain Eukaryota; kingdom Metazoa; phylum Chordata; class Aves; order Charadriiformes; family Chionidae; genus Chionis; species Chionis minor. Next base: position 849,670 of record VZSF01005155.1, on the reverse strand, counting down.
GCTGGCACTGGCACTGAACTGGTAGGAGTGGGATGGGGTGAGGTTCCCCTCCACCCCCGACTTTCCTTATCTGTGTCAATTTTCTCCTGAGGCTGGCTATTGAGTTTCACAGATTTGCACCTTCTGAATCTCTACTGATGACAAAACCCCGTGACGTTCCTCTCCGTGCTCTGCTTGCGCGGCCAGAAGCTCTTCACAGCTTCCATCCTACCGTCACACCCTGGAACGGGTGCCTAAGGGATAACCGAGACTGCTAAGAGTTTAATAATATATCTTTGCATTTCAGTCAGTCTTCACTTGGGAAGCAATCCATTGAAAAAAGCTGCTGCTCCAACAGCGATACAATAAAGTTAGAGATTTTTCTTCCCAATGGGCTAAATTATATTTCCTGTTATAATGGTGTGACGTGTTGATGTTCCAAACACATAAAAGAATTCCGGACCCACAAACGCATTCCGTCTTGTGAGATCGAATGTCCCTTTATCCTTCCATCGCATTGACGCAGCAGTAGAATTTTACGTTGGTTTCACAGATCCAAACCCAAAAGGGTTTACAAAGCAAAAGAACCACCGAACAGGAAGCTGATCTAAGGAACCACCGTTAAAAATTAAATAACTGTCAAACGTGGATGGAAACTGTGCGAGTTTCCTCCAAAAGTAGGGAAATGACTTTTTAATTTTGTTTGTTAAGTCTAGAAAAAAATTAAATGGACCCACGACTGTATTTAATTCCCAAATGCAAATGCATTCTCATTTACTTTGTCCTCCAGCAAAAAACACTTTATGACACAACTGAAAAAGGTGGTTTTATTATTGTAAAAGAAAAATTTAGGGGACATTGTGTTTTCTCCTTCCTTCTCCAGCTTAAGTGTGTGCATAAATGTGCTGTTCCAAGCTCTGAGGACAGTCTCTCTTTACTACTTGCGATTTTGAAAAGACTAACATCGTAGGGCCAAATAAAATAAATGTATTTGTCAAATAAAGACTCTGCACGGCCAACACGTTCAGAGCATCGAGCACACTCTGCCCTTCCAAAAATCACCCTGCAGCCGACGCTCCGGGCGCCCGCGGTGGAGCCCTGGCGGGAGCGCTCAGCACCCCGACCTCCCGCGCAACCGCGACGCCACTGCGGGCAGCAGCAGTTCACAGCTTCCCAAAAAATACAATGATGGTGATGTCTGCCATGGAAAACAGTACTTTCTTACGTTGTTATTAGTGGCAGGATCACACACCATACCCACATCTGGCAATCTCAGATGTTTGTTCTTCTAATGGACACATGCCGACGCATAGCTGTATGAAAATAATACAATATAATAATATACGATCCTTTAATATAATAAACTCTTGATGTTACATTTTTCTTCTTTTTAATCTCAAAGTTTAAACGACAACTTTAAAAATCCAAATCTAACATTGTATGTACCGGGCAGGTTTAGCTCCCAGTATGGAAGACCATTTAATCCCACCCTGAAATTGGCTGCTGGCTGGACAGCAGGCTAAGCTCCCGAGCATGAAATCCCTTAAATCACTCCTGGGGCACCGATTTTTAGCACTGATCGTAAGGGGGCTTTGATCAAGGGACTTCTGACACCAGGGAAAAAAAGCCCAATAATAATAATGATAATAAAAAAATTAAATGTGAGCAGACACTATCAGCCCCTATCCCACAATGAAGAAAAGATAAGGATAAAGAGCAAGATCATTTTCATGACTACCATTAAGAGGTAAAGTTTTAAAAAAATAAATCCCTACTTTGGAAAGGTGAAAGCACTATTCAATTTCTCACCAGTTCTGCCCTGAACTCGCCCAGCCCGTACGCTAACGAATTGCCTGGTGGTACAGTCTCAACAAGACCCATAGTGCCTACTTTTTGCCATGTATATCACGCATCAATGCCTTAAACATCATTTATGATTTAGGTTTCACAGAAGTTATTCTGACATCTCATTGGGAGAATATGACTGAATTTTCCTGACATGAAATGAGTCCTGTAAGTCATCATTTGTCTTTCAGACGCCCCATTTTAGGGCATCTACTGTACATAAATAAACATTCCGATTTTAAATTTAAAAAGTCCATTTAGTGTGGCTTAAAATTTAAATGTCTACATTTCCCCATTACCGAATCTTTGAGTGTGAAATTGAAAAGTAAATTTTAATATTCTTAGTCAGTGAAGGTCATCCAACAATTTGTTAGATTGCAAAGCATCTTATTTAAAAGCATAATCCTACAGAATAAACAGAAAAATAAATTTCCATTGCTTGTACTTGCCTAAACGGTTGGTATAGCTTTCATTAATTAAAAAGTAATACAAGTGTAAAGAAGAAAAGAACAGGCAGCAGCATTTACTGAAACTTAGACAGGTTTCTATACAGAGGGATCTGTCCTGAAGGACAACCAGGTGCTCAGGCCCAGCCAACATGGCTTCATGAAAGGCAGGTCCTGCTGGACAAAGCTCATCTCCTTCCGTGACAAGGTGACCTTCTTGGTGCGTGAGGGAAGGGCTGTGGACGTTGTCTGCCTAGACTCCCATGAAGCTTTGGACACTTTCCCTCAGCATTCTCCTGGAGAAACTGGGTGCTCATGGCTTGGATGGGTGCACTCTTCGCTGGGTCACAACCTGGCTGGACGGCCGGGCCCAAGGAGCGGTGGTGAATGGAGTTAAATCCCGCTGGCGGCTGGTCACAAGTGGTGTCCCCAGGGCTCGGGATTGGGGCTGGTTCTGTTTCACAACTTTATCAACGACCTGGAGGAGGGGATCGAGTGCGCCCTCGGTCAGTTTGCAGATGACACCAAGTTGGGCGGAGTGTTGACCTGCTGGAGGGTAGGAAGGCTCTACAGAGGGATCTGGACAGGCTGGATCAATGGGTCCAGGCCAACGGTGTGAGGTTCAACCAGGCCAAGTGTCGGGTCCTGCACTTGGGTCACACCAACCCCACAGACATGACAGGCTGAGGGCAGAGTGGCTGGAAACTGCCCAAGGAAAAGGACCTGGGGGTCTTTGTTGACGGCGGCTGAACATGAGCCAGCGTGTGCCCAGGTGGCCACGAAGGCCAACAGCACCCTGGCCCGTGTCAGCAATGGTGTGGCCAGCAGGAGCAGGGCAGTGAGCATCCCCCTGTACTGGGCACTGGGGAGGCACCACCTCGAATCCTGGGGTCAGTTTTGGGCCCCTCACGCCAAGACAGACATGGAGGGGCTGGAGCGTGTCCAGAGAAGGGCACTGGAACCAGTGAGGGGTCTGGAGCACAAGTCTCCTGAGGAGCGGCTGAGGGACCTGGGATCGTTCCACCTGGAGAAGAGGAGGCTGAGGGGAGACCTTCTCGCTCCCTGCAACTGCCTGAGAGGAGGGGGCAGTGAGGGTTAGATTGGATACTAGGAAAAATTTCTTCATGGAAAGGGTCACCAAGTGGTGGCAGAGGCTGCCCAGGGCAGTGGTGGAGTTGCCATCCCTGGAGGTGTTTCCCAGCCGGGCAGACGTGGTGCTGGGGGACACGGGGTGGGGGTGGGGTGGGCAGTGCTGGGTTAACGGTTGGGCTTGATGATCTTAAAGGTCTTTTCCAACCTAAACGATTCTATGGTTGTGTCACATCTTCTCCTATACACAGGATTATTTGAAGGTGAAGAACCAGATTAACTTCACAAATGAGAACACATGAAATTCAATCTGAACACACAAAACCCCACTATTTTTCACTGTGGATTGGCCAAACACTGGAATGTGTTGCCCAGAGAGATTGTGGCGTCTCCATCTGGCGACATACTCAAAACCTCCTGGACACAGTCCTGGGCAACCTAGTCTAGTTTACCCTGCTTGAGCAGGAGCTCTGGATGAGATGATCTCGAGAGGTTCCTTCCAACCTCAATCATTTTGTGATTCTATAACCACAACTTGTCAGTAATAATGGAATATATGAGTGAAGGACGAGGTCAGTTTGGTGTTAAACGCTTGTTCAAACAAGTCACTCTGCAGGGATCAGTGCTGCAAACTCTGCAAATTTAGGCAAGTGTGTCCTCAAGCTGTTTCTGCAGCGGCTTCTATGACGTGCTACTGACCTTTTGCAATCTTTTTCTGCGGGAAATGAATCTGGCTATCAAAGGCTCACGGAACAATAACAGCATGGCTGTTTCTCGGTTGTTTCAATGGCACGCTGTCAGCAGCGGCGTTTATGAGCCTGATAGATGTGCGTTTATGTAGAACAGGGAAAAGGCCACATTTGCATTGAAATTCAATTTTTAATTGTCCTTATTCTTTATTGAGGCTTGGTGAATTGGATCTATAAAGAAGCATTTTTAAGCAGAATGAAATTTGACAAATAGTATAGCTGTGTAAACAATTTCAGTAATTATGGCAGCAATTATTCTCTGTTCTCTCTCTCGGTAGCTTTAAGGAGGGGAGAGAGAAAGTGACAAGAGCCCAGTTTGCGAAGCCCCGTGGAGATGGCAGCAGGAGGACAGGCAGAGGAGCCAGCTCCCAAAAATCTATGCAACCTAGGGTTAGCACAGTAAGATAAACATTGTCCCTATCCTGAGTTTCAAGGAGGAAACCCTTTCTTACTCAGAGAAATCAATGGACCCAAATTAATTAAACACACAGGAAAAATGCCACCCACACAAAAACTTTAAACAGGAGCGTACAAAGTTGCGCAGTCACAAAATAGGATCCACCACCCTATTATTTATACCACCACTAGAAACCATACTGGCATTATTCTCTCTTCAGGCTCCGTTAGAAAAATCAATCATTGCTCAGGATGATAATGAGGACACACCGGCAGCCGGAGATTAACTCTTCAGACAAGTTTTGCTGTCTTCCGCAGAGGCCTGGTTACACAGCAGGTCCTTTAATCTGAAATTATTGATGTTTTCGGCGCAGGGGGAGCGGAAATACATGCTAGCTGCACTGGTGCTGCTGGGAGTCTGCTCTCCAGAACACACAGGTGTACAGCGCACGAGTATACAAGAGAGATCAGACCGTGATAATATTTCTTTCCAGACCTAAATCTCATGAATCATCCAGCATCCAAAGGGTAGCGACTCCGTCCCAACGGAGCACTACGTGCCAGTTTCTCATTTCACAGAGGCTACGAGCGGCGCCACCGGGGTACCCTCGTGCCCCGCTGCGGGACGCAGAGCGCCCAGTGGCCGGCCGGCTCCTCCGCGGAACAGGGAGCTCTGAAATCACTTAGAAAGGAGACAAAACGGCAACCACGTGTGCTACGAGCTTAAATACAATGCAGAAGACACACCGAGGAAAATGTAGGCCATAAAACAATATAATGAATCTTGCAAGCAGAAAAGCAGCCTATGAATTCAGAAACAAACAAACAAAAATAATAGCTTTAACAGATGAACAGCAACAGAAAAAAAGTACCTTCATGACTACAAAAGAAAACGTTAATACCCTGCAGAATACTTTACTGGTGAGAAGCTGAACTAATTTACAGATTTCTTGGTCCTCCAGCTTTTTGGTTTTTCCTCAAACTCAGGAATACTTAGGAAATGCAGCGAAAAGAGAAGTATTTTCATTATCTGTCCGTTAAGAAGACCGAGAGAGCTGCTGGACACGGAGAACGGCGCATCTTACCTCGGCCATCAAACCTGCCTAATTCCATTAATTGTGAGACCGAAGGCAGAGGAGTTGTGCTTGCGCTGTGTCTCGGCCGCGGGCAGCCCGGCGGCGCGGCAGAGGGACGGCGGAGGAGCCAGGCGTGTGGCGGAGCGGAGCCATGCCGGCGGGCTCCTCCGAGCTGGCCAAGCAGAGGGTGCAGAGGGTGCTCTCGCCCGTCGCGGCTCTGCCCCTCCCCTCCACCCACCCTGAGCACGGCGCAGGTCAGCTCACGCTGCCGACTGGGAAAGGTGCCTCCACGCGCCGGCTGCAGGGCCACGATAGACATTCTTTGTTATACGCTAGCTTTCTTCTGTCACAGCAAATATTCAGAGATTCATCTCCTTTTCCCTTCTAAAACACTGCAGGAAAACGGTTTTAAATGCAAATAATGAGCTCTGTGAAAGCACCAGCTTTGCGGCTGCCCAGACCTTCCGTGACTGGTTTGCTCCCCGCGTTACAAAACCTGCTCAACTCCACCTTCTCCTGCCTCTCTGGGCTGCAGTGCCCGGCCAGGAAAGAATCCGTGACCTTCCGGGGCCAGAGGATTCGGGAGACCTGGGGGCTAATTAATCTTGCTGCTGCTGACGGCCGCGCTGACATGGCACTCGTACCTAGACTGCTGGAGATCCTACTTAAGTCGTTAGGATAAAAACAAAATATTTCTGACACACTTGGTTTATTTTGTACATTAGTTACGACTACAATGTTCTTTTCTGTTATCTCGTCTACTCTGTAAGTAAATACTGGAAAACAATTATTAAAATTAAAACTTTCATATGATGTGATTCAGCACTATAGAGCTGGAAGAGTCTCATTTTTAGTGTCTGAAACATAATCGAATTTTACCTCCACAAAAATGCAATTTGGTAATGTAAAGTCCAAAGAAAAAGGCGCTTCAAAACAACATTTCACAAAATGATCGGAACTTTACTAATTTTTACTCTTCTAATCTGCCCCTCCGCGAGTTCTGGAGTTGCAGAAGGGACGCGGGGTCCGCGGGCTGCCACGGGCTCTGCAAGCTCCGGCCAGCGGCACACAGGTCCCACCGCACAGCACCAACTCCGCCGGCACGCGTCGGACATGGAGGCAACGGGAGGCGGATGGGGAGGCTGCACGGCCGGCCGGCAGCCCTGGCAGAGGGCAGGTAGCGCTCCGCAGGCAGCCCAGCACACGCTGGTTTACAGGGATTTACAGGAGGAGCAGCTGAAGAGCCAGGAGGATCCGCCCGCACGGCAGACCCTCGCCAAAAGTCGTTATTTAGCTCCGGGCAGGACACGCCATCAAATACGCTGCTTTGCAAGCACGGAACTCACTCGCCCGGAGCCGAAGGACTCCAAATATTTAGTGTCGGGCAGCCGACAGCTCAGTTGCTCAGTTCTCCAACTCAGTTACTTTGGGTGTGCTGGGGACTCCTTTTCTCCGTGCCCAAAACGAGCGCGGCAGCCTCGCGCCCCCTTCCCAGGCCAGGCGCTTCCCCGGACAGACGTCCCCATCCCTGTCCCAGCCCGTCGCCCGCCGGAGCCGCCCGGCACCTCCGCCCTCGGCGCTCCCGAACAGTTCGCTCCGGTATGGCAACACCATCAGTAATTACCTGTCCAGATTAGCAGGGAAGATGTGTTTAATTAGGCCACACAAGTACGGACTACTGCAGGAGTAAAATATAATTAATCTCTTAAAACCTTGGAGAGCTGATGTGTAGGGTAGTCTAATGGTAGAAAATAAAACTTAATGAAGCACAGTTAAGCATATGAGGATGCTAATATTATTGGAGAATAACAAACAGATTATAATATTAAGAACAAGAGACTAATTGCTATGATTTTGCATTTTTAATACTGATCGGAAATTTAATCCTAGCCCTCCCCTTGTAACAAAAATAACTGGATTTAATTATGTAGCTTTTATTTGGAGGGACGAAGAACCGTCGCGCTCCTTATTCACGCCCACGTCTCATCTCGTACCGTTTCACTGCATTTGACCCGTTTCCCGCGATGCCTCCTCCCTCCCCTCCACATCCCACAACCTACTCTGAATCGGTTCATTTACAGACATGATGAACACCATTGTCTCGGAATCCAGTTCTCTCTGGAACACGGTTTGTTTTATTTTTTTGCTGGGGAATACCTTGTTGATGATGCCCCAGTTTTCAAATCAAGACAGCATTGCCGATACGTCATTTAAAAAACAGATTTCTTTCACGATTCCTCTGGCAATCAGATACATTCACTGTAAATTGCTAATATCTGCATTCTTAAATGTGCAAAATATTAACGCAAACCGAGCACTACAAACCCCAAAAAACAACCAGCTGCCAACTACTGATAGTATTTGGCTCCACTCGCCTTTTGAGGCATCTACACCTCATCTATACCTGAGAATCTGGGCAGCAGAGTACTGAGATACCATTGCATCAAGTAATATCTTTAAAATTAGCTAGTTCAGGCTAAAATCAGTAGAGATAGTTGGTGAGAGCAATAATTTGGTATGTATATGCTTTTGCTACATGGCTGAGCTAAAGGATTAATGAATCACAATAAGAATTGATGAGCTTCTGTGCTTAAAGATTAAGGATGGAACATTTTGTACTATCAACAAGTATGTGAGGGGAAATTGTAGGAAAGATGATGGAAGTATTTGCAGTATCAGCAAGATTTAGTCAGGTGCTATAGCCAGGTCTCAGCATTCACTGGTGCCCTTAAAAGCGGTTTTGGCCATTTGCACATCTGTCCAACACGGCGTCCAGTGTGGAGGCTGCTTGGACACGTCATCGTTGCTGCCATCGGCTGGTCAATAGCACCGGTCCCGGGAGCCCCCGGCCGCTGGAAACGCAGCGTGGCCATTCCCGGCAGCAATCCCAGCTCAGGGCCCGACCCAAGAGACAGGCTGAGAGATGTACGAGGCTGCCCACGCGCACACAGACTCCACGGAGAGGAATATTTAATCTGAAAATTAAGAAATGTGACCCTGGGCGCACTGAACTGGTGTTTTGCCTGAGTAGGTCCCAGACAACAGGCGAGCCCGTCAGCCCGAGGAAGCCTAACCTCAGGAGACGGCAGCCAGCGCCGAGGGGCTGCTTGGACACAGCAGCATCCCAAGACAGCAAAGCCAGGCACCTTGGGAGAGTCCCCGAAAGTTAGTGCATATATCCGTTATCGCAGAACCGTCGGGTTGGGAGGGACCTTCAAGCCCACCCAGTGCCGCCCCCTGCCCTGGGCAGGGACACCTCCCACCACACCAGGTTGCTCCCAGCCCCGTCCAACCTGGCCTTGAACCTCCAGGGATGGGGCAGCCACAGCTTCCCTGGGCAATTATAGGTATTTGAAATGTTGCCCTGTATTAATGTTACAGATACTATAATATGCGACTGATATGGAGAAACCTCAATATGAAAATTCTTTCTAAATCCTTCTGAAACTGTTACTTCACCCCTCCTGTGCAAGGTCCACCAACTAGAACTAAGACCCTCAATGAAAATTGGCTGCCGCGCAGCTCCTGGCTTCTGAACGGCACCCGAACAACACGGGACACCCCTGGCTCTTCTGCAAGACGCTGGACCGGCCAGAGGCCGCGCACACGATGGACGCAGCCAGCATAGAGCCAGCAGAACTACGATGGTCTGCTAAGGGCAGAGCGAGAACTGAGCTCGGCCCATGGCACCACGCTGTAACCAAACGTTTGGAATCTACCTCGGGAGAGACGTTCACCCTCAGCGGCCGTCTAGACCCGCTCCAATCGGTAAGACGACTACGCCAGGCTGCAACAGGTCTCCTCTTGCCCACCTACGGGATGACAGTGGAAGTAACTGAAAATTCTTCTCAGCATGTTCTCTGAAACCGCTCCTTTATGATGGCAATGAGAGGTAGGAAATTTGGTGATTTGCCAGGTGCCAGTACCGCCACGGAAAGACAGAAGGAATGAAAATAAGTATTTTAATGCCTTGTGTCTGGCCCAGATCTCCGTAGTACGTCAGAGGGCAATGGGACCTCTGAGTGCACTCTCGCTACTAATGTCAAAGTTCTGCCATGAAGATTAGAAAGCTTTTGGAAGAAAAGGCAGAAAAGAACTGCTGTAATGAGGGTGATCTTGCCAATGGGGATAAAACAAGTAGCAATCTTTTTCATAGCTTTGATTATAGCATGAATATAGGACGTTCCATCTCAACGTGAGGAGGAACTTCTTTCCTGTGAGGGTGGCAGAGCCCTGGCACAGGCTGCCCAGAGAGGTGGGGGACTCTCCCACTCCGGAGACATTCCCAACCCGCCTGGACGCCATCCTGTGCCCCTGCTGTGGGTGACCTGCTCTGGCAGGGACAGGATGATCTCCAGAGAGCCCTGCCAACCACTAACATTCTATGATTCTATGATTATTACTTTTTCATCCCTTGGATTTCCATAGTCCACAAGAAACTTCAACTGATGGAGCCACGTAATCCTGGGTGTCCTATCCTAATAGTTACATTCTTTTGGTTTGGAAAAAAATAGCAATATTTCAGGTAAACAAGCCTTCCTCTCTCTCCCCTCCTCCAACCACAACACACTTTCCTTCCTTGCTTTTTTCCAAACGCATTTACTACTGAAACAACTGATCCACATTTAAAACAAACTTTAAAAAGTACCACATTAGTAACCCCCTCCCAAACGACACAGTGCGAGCCAACGTGCTGTCGGAGGAGCATTTCTTGGGCTGGTTTTCAGCTGGAGAGCCAGGGACTAACAGGAACGCCGGGTCCCCGGACGAGTCTCTCAGTAGCTGCCAGGACCAATTCAAGGCTCCTCCCTTCAACGTGCAAAGATGAATTTTCTGTCACGGGAATAGTCCTAGGCCATTTTTCACAAATAAAAAGGCTTCAGGGAACTAGATGAGAGCTGGAGAGACAGCTCGGACAGTCAGCCTCTGCTCGTGCTTCCCTCACGGATGCTTTTTATCCTTGGAACCACCCTGCTGGGCTCAGCCCGACACCCTCACATCTTCCCACCTTTTTCCCCGTCAACTAGTATTTCTGGCAGTCTGGTCTAAAGCCCTTTTTTTTGCTTTCCTCTGCGTTGAGGAGGTTGTAGCTCTAACATCACATTGCATCAAATTTGCTGAAGTAACTCCAGCCACCAGCAAGCTTTCTGGGAAATGATAATAATAATACAACAATCTACAGAAGCAGGACAGAGCAAATCAAACTGGGATTGAAGTTGCAGAAAAGGACAGTGTTTTACTCAGATATAATACACAAAATGGCTGCTTATAAACTGTGGGAAGAACTGTATTCCATCAACCCAATAAACAGAATTCCTACAGTATAAAGATACCATAGGGAATAACGCTCTGTTTAAGGAATGCAAAACTACCTCTGGGAGTCTCTCCAATGAGTTTATCAGAGGGGTTACTTCTCCTTGTTCTCAAAATATCCCGTTTAGATCTATAGGATTAACTCAAAGACCATAAACAGGGGCTCCATAATACTGAAGCAAGCAGAAGTATCTAGGATCAATAGTTCAGTGTTACTCATGAACGGATAATATTTAATTACTACCACAAAATAGAACACTCTCTCTTATTTTTCCATAATAGACACCAAGTAATTTTACCAGGTATCTTAAAAGATGTCCTTAAAACCTAGCACTGCTAAATCACTTTTCCCCTTCTAAGCTCTTCAAATATATTAATTATTTAATATTCAAAGTCTCCTTCCAGGGACAATAAGAACCATTTTTCCCACGTGGTGAAACAAGCAGCAAAACTGCTTGGTTTTGGTTCCCCCCCAAGACTGCTGATGGAATCCCGCGCGCAGAGCACTAGAGGCTGCTCTACAGTGAGGAGCTCCCTCAGGATTTCCCTTTTCCCTGTAATCTCCACGTCAATGCCTTTATTCCGCCCCATGAAAATGAGAGTATCAAAGGCGTGGTGGTCTGCCGTGAGCTTAGACCCCCCCAGGCTGCCACCCCCAGGGCAACCTCTACACCAGCAAGTTCACAACCAGCCCTGGACGCGCAGTAACTGCAAAGCAAAGGGCTTTTCTCCTCGGGGGCACATCATCAAAGTGGGCCTTTTGGATGCACTTCAGCTGTTCAATTTTTAAGTCTTTTAAAGATCTAAATTTTAAATTAAAAAAAATATTTTCACAAAACTTTTCAGACTTTGAAAAGTTTGTCAAATGTAAAACTTTTGCAGTGGAAGAACTAGAAGAAAACTTTTTTTTTCCTTTTGTATATTATTCTACCTCCATAAAAACATCTCGTGCTACCCATTATGAAATAGAGGAAACTTCTGCGCAGGGATGGCGTTTCAGAGGCGCTCACCCATCTAGGCTTTAGAGAATCTTACGTTCCGTGAATCGTGTTGTTCCTGGCTAACTCGGCAACCTCTGTTCCTGGGGAACGGTAATTAAGCACACTCATATAGGTCTGATGTGAAAAATGGAGAAAATAATGACTATACTCCAGGACATTTGCTCTATTGAGAAATTCTTACTGTGTCACTTCTGGATTTATTACTTTTGAACGTTTCTTCTCTTTGTTTTTACGTATGTCATTAGATTTGTGATTCTGGCATTTATATTGCAAGCTAATTTCGCAGTTACTGAGAGCACCTCCCATACTATCGCCGCAGTGCTGTTGCGTCACGATCATGTCTACATTGTAAGCATCACGAGGCATAGTTGCTCTCCTCCCCCACAAACACTGAAATTTCAAGTCAAAGTTCCGTGAAATATTCTCTTTTTCCTTCCGAGTCAGCATTTGCTACGGTCGCCAGCCGTAACCGACCTTGAAGGAAGCACGTACCGCGCTCCCGCTGTTACATCCCATAGATCAGACTGGGCCTGGCAAGTTATCTTCAGCGCTTTCCCCCCACTCCAGCTAATTTCTAGCTGCTTAAGGGTATCTAAAAATACAAAGTCCAGCTTGAGAGGGGGTTTGAAGATTACTGGCGGCAGGGCGAGTCGCTGCTGGCACGAGAGCCGCCCGACCAGCCAGGTTTCAGTAACGCAACTCCCTTCGTTAAGCAGCGTTGCCCTGAAAGGTGGAAAACCAAACAAGGGCTATTTCACCAGAAATTCAGACTAAATGATCAGTCATGCAAACGCTTAAATGATTCTGCAGAGTCAGACCGCTGAGGACCGACCCGGCTTCCAGATGCCTCCGGTTCCTCGGTCTCTGCACCCAAACACGGAGAGACGGAGACAGAGGGACGGGGAGGTTTTTCTTCCTTTCAGGAAAACACGATGAGCTTTTCTACCACACGACGACGCTCCAACGCATTCTTGCACTGACAAGCATGCTACGCTATTCCCCGTCACAGGAAGATCATTCCCAGCAAGAACATAATGATTTATTTGTACAACTTGCTAAAGGACTGAACAAAATAGAATTTATCGCTATTACTGCATTTGTCTGATTCCAGCTTAATTCTTAGGATTTGTAAGCCATGCAAATGAAAAGGGGCAAGAAGTTTATTTGCCTTCCCTCCTACACACAGCGCTCAGTTCTTTTTAATATATCACTTTGTGAATCTTCAGAACTCCCAGGAAAATCTAGTCCTGCAATATTTCCGTATTTCAAAAAAAAAAAAAAAGAAAAAGGCAAGGTCTCCGCTTCCTCAGGTAAAAGAGCGTGCCCATCTCAAAAAACTCACAGCTTGTAGAATATGAATGAACAAATGCTTGAATGGGGAGACCATTTCCAGTTAACATACGTAACTTGTGTATCCCTTGAAAACCATCGCCGCTGTGGAGGCCTGGCCCACCACCCGGGAAGTACTCAGCATCCTCTTCATCGGCAGCTTTAACGTCAGAAAGCGCTGTCTATGGCTCTGGGCAACTGAGATTCTGCGTTTCACGAATATGGGGGTAGGATTTAAAAGACAGAATTATTTATTTTTAAAAAGAGGCTAATTAATTTAACACTTGACATAGTGGCTACCATTAAACTTCATCTGCCCAAATACAACTCTGTCTACGGCACCATTTTTGCTTACCTAGGGGCATCGAAACACATAAGAAAACCAAGAGAAGATTGAAATACAAACCCGTGACAAAAGCAGTTGCACACATCTGCCTTACATGATAGCTGTAGATGGAGACTCTAATACTTCAGAGTGGTTCACGTGGCACGTAGCCTTACAAACCCTTCTAAAGCGCCTCCGTAACATACGTGAGTGACGTGAGCCAAAGAGTCTTTCAGTATTTTACACAATAACTAACAATAACCATAGAATCATTTTGGCTGGAAAAGACCTTTAAGAACGTTGAGTCCAGCCATCACCCAGCGCTGCCCAGCCCAGCCCGACCCCGTGTCCCCCAGCACCACGTCTGCCCGGCTGGGAAACCCCTCCAGGGATGGGGACCCCACCACTGCCCTGGGCAGCCGCTGCCAGCGCTCCGTGACCCTTTTGGGGAACAAATTTCTCCCAATATCCAATGTAAACCTCCCCTGGTGCAACCTGAGGCCATTTCCTCTTGTCCCATCGCTTGTTCCTTGGGAGAAGAGACCGACCCCCCCTCACTAAAACCACCTTTCAGGAGGATGTGTCAAACCACTAAATTACTGGAAGGTGAAGAGGGATAAGGTGGAAGATCTAATCCCCAATCACTTAGCATGGAATACTCAGTGGAAGTGCATATGCACTTAGACATGCAGGACTTCAAGGTACACCAACTAATTACTATGAACTGCAGGAGACATTACAGTCACCTCTGTAGCTTCGCTTCCTTTCACCAATTAATTTACTCATATTTTAAAGTACATTCTTTTTATCAAGGGACTTTTTATGTGAAACCAGGAGCAAAATATCTGAGATATTCTGACTACTAAACCAAAATAAAATAAGTAGTAAGTAACTGAACTGGAACCAAAGATGATTTCAATTAATTTTTTTTTTTAGCTGTTAAAGTTTCTTAGTATTAAGTATTCTAAAATTATTTTTTAGAATCTGTCTTGCAATGCAACCACCACTTTGCCATTAAACATTAAAACTGGTCACTGAAAAGTCCTTTTGGATTATTTGCAAGAGCGGATACTGCACTTGATTCACAGTCACAAGTTTCCAGGTGTGATGTTACACAGTCCTGTAATCTTCCTCTATATCTACTAGTTAATAAGCAGCAATTAAAATCCTGGGACCCAATAGTTCTTTGTTTCTTCCAATAACAAAGATGAAAAATGAGAAGAAAAATTTAAAACACAGAAATAATTAGGGCAAAAAAGTGCTTAATCTTGTTTTTCCTGTATGTGCGTTACAAAAGTCATTTAGTATCTATTTTTGGAATATGAATAAAGAAAAAAAGATAGCTTCTTTCAAATTGGCTTTCAAGTTCTGATCATTACTTTTTCTGTGGTTTTGTTCTGATTGGCGATACCTTCCCTTGATAACAATCGGTGCCTCTGAAAAGATCTGCATTAGCGAGGTGCCCGCGGAGCCAGGATGGAGATCAACCCGAGCCCGATGCCTTGCTGGGGGCAGCTGGGGGGGCATTCTCCTGCTGGGGCAGCTTTCATAGAATCCCAGAATCACTTGGGTTGGAAGAGACCTTCAAGATCATCGAGTCCAACCAGAAACCTCTGCCAAACCCACCCCTAACCCATGTCCCTCAGCACCACGTCTGCCCGGCTTTGAAATCCCTCCAGGGACGGCCATTCCACCCCCTCCCTGGGCAGCCTGTGCCAATGCCTGAGAACCCTTTGGGTAAAGAAGTTTTTCCTAATATCCCACCTAAACCTCCCCTGGCACAACTTGAGGCCATTTCCTCTTGTCCTGTCGCTTGTTCCTTGGGAGAAGAGATTGACCCCCCCTGGCTATAACCTCCTTTCAGGGAGTTGTAGAGAGTGAGGAGGTCTCCCCTCAACCTTCTCTTCTCCAGGCTGAACAATCCCAACTCCCTCACCCGCTCCTCATCAGACTTGTTCTCCAGAGCCCTCACCAGCTCCGCTGCCCTTCTCTGGACACGCTTCCCAGTTAGCAATTTCTACAGGCATCTGCTGGTGAAAAGGAGTAGCCGGAATAATCTCAGGCTGGTGGGTTCACAGCCTTTGCTTCAATCGGAGGCGCTCGATGTCGGGAGCAGCGCGGGAAGGAAAGGAGAACGCACAGAACTGGAGCAGGGACGCGCTGCGAGTGCGGCCTCAGGGTGCGGGCAAAGGGAAGAAGTGACGAAGGACTGTCTCTTCTTCAGATGACCATCTGCATCCACCACAGCCAAAAAACCAGAGGGGTATGAGAGGGGGAAATCATCATTAATGTCCTGGTATGTTATTTCTTCTAACTCAGCTAAATAAACTCTTGGATGTAAAACGTCAGCGTGGAAAATGGGGAATTATAGTTTAATTTGCCACTTAATTTCAGGGAATATTTTCACAGGAAGAGACAGCTGAAGAATCGACACTCTTTTCAGGAGGAAAATTTGAATTTGAATTCCCTGTGAAAAAACGGAAAGCTAACAGCAGTGTAGCAGGGTTACATTGCTAATCGCATTAATTGTCAGCGGCATGAAGGAACAAGCAAGGGACAGCAGGGTTTTGCTTCTGGTTTAGGGAGAAGTGAATTAGCCATGTTTTCCTTTCCTTCTTTAAATTGGGTAACAGTTCATGTGGGATTTTGTACACAATGGAAATCTTTTATCTTAATTTTATTTGTGTTAAGAATGATGTAATGGGTATTGAATAGCTATTGAATAGCCTCAGGACATTCCCAAAGCCTGGACACTGCAGCATTTTCCTTAGGAAAACACCAGTCGCTACTTTCCGAGAGGACTCCGAAAATACCCGAGCGTTAACTCCCCCTCCTGCGCTTCCGCTGGCGTTCCAGGGTCCGCGAAGGCGCATCCTCCAGAGTCGGGGATAGTCAGAAAGACGCCGGAGTGTGTCGCAGATTAACGGGGTTCCCAGACAGCTGCTAAAACCAGCTGCTTTAGCGGAATTTAGAGAAATGGCATTTACTCCCCCTGAATGGCTTTACGAGCCCTAGCAAAGGAATCGCTGCGGGTGGGAGAGCAGCAAGGTACACGCGAAGGGTCGGACTCGCTCTATTTGGCGCTGTTAGCAACGGGCACAATTAGCTAATAATGATGTGGCTGGTTTTTTCTTTCTTATCTATTGAAGTTACAGAAAAGGTTATCTGGAATAATAATAGAGCCACTGTGTACGTTACAGTGGTCCAATCTCACATACCTGAGAGCTGAAGGGGAATTAACTGAAACAGAACCACAGCCAGAGCTGATCTATATGGCTGCATTGCATTGAACAGATGACGTTTATATAAAGTGAAAATTTAATTTATGATTTAGTGCAGGTTAGGATATCAGTACACAACAGAGAATACTGTTTACGTCTTGCCAGGTCCTGCCTGGCGTAGTCCAGCTCACCATAAAAGCTGCAACAATTGTGCTCAAACTATTCTGCAAGATGCAGAATGAGCTCAAAACCTCAACATTGATAGTTCCTAAAATAATTTTAACCTAAAAATATTCATCAAGAATGAAAAGCTACAGAATTGGTTCCAGGTGCACCCGGCGCTGCTGCTTTGGCGCGCAGGTTACTGACACATCCGTTCGTTTGCGTTAAGGTCTGGTACAAGGCGGAAACGAAGAAGGGCTCGGGATGAGGCAAACGCTAAAGGAGGGCCACGAGGTAATTCTGTAAGGAAAGAGACTGCTTTTAGGCAAGGGCTGAAGCACAGCGGACATCAAAAGAACAGAGAGGTTTAAAAACATTCTCTAAACACGGGAGGGAACTGGGAACAGGGAAAGGCAGGAACAACACAATTCACCGACGTTAACGGAAAGCAAGTCTCTTCAGCCAGAAATTACGGAGCAGCAAGACCTTTTGGAAAAGAAATACGCGGGTTACCATCAAACATGTTTTTCCTCTTAAAAGGCTTTGGCCATTGTTAATATAAACACTGTTATTTCAAAAGGCTCCTCTGACCATTGCGTACGTGCGCGCCCACAGCCAAGGAACGAACCCCAAGCACTGGATCCCTCGGGACTGCTGAAGAAAAATCACTGTGACATCATGGCACAGCCTCCATCAGAAACAAAGATCCGTGTCTAAAATCCTCCGCAGACGCAACCAGAGACATGCAGGAGCAGGCAAAGCGGGGCTGGCCCCGTAGCTGAGAAACCCTGGGTTGCAAGAAACAAAATCTTCTAAAAAACCCTAAAAGCCAGCACTGGTGGACGCTTCCAGGAGTTCAAACCCAGCTGTAGGCATCCGCGACGGAAATGCCATTGCTAGTGTTTTCCTTATCAAAATATTCATGAGCAAACATTTACCTTTTTGATTTCGTGGGGCACAAGTCACGACTCCCAGCTGGCCTGCACCTTCCAAACTATCCCGCAGTGGTACCCGGGAAGGCCCTCGCGGGCGGCGCGGGAGCAGGCGGCACAAGGGAGCGCAACGGAGAGGCCGGAGCAGGTTCCTCTCGGGCTTCTCCTGTCCAAGCCCGGCACAACCAGTGCCACCAGCCCCGGGGCTCTCGGCTGCTCTGGAGAAGGCATTAGCCAGGGATGGTTACAGTAAGCACTTTTGCTGTGAAAAATTTAAAAGCCCGGAGTGAAATATAACAGACTTTCTGGAAAACGATCAAGATCCTGCAGCTCTTCAAATCCACCCGGGGCTGAGGATGGTGGGGAGAGCCTCCACCCACCCTGAGCACGGCGCAGGTCAGCTCACGCTGCCGACTGGGAAAGGTGCCTCCACGCGCCGGCTGCAGGGCCACGATAGACATTCTTTGTTATACGCTAGCTTTCTTCTGTCACAGCAAATATTCAGAGATTCATCTCCTTTTCCCTTCTAAAACACTGCAGGAAAACGGTTTTAAATGCAAATAATGAGCTCTGTGAAAGCACCAGCTTTGCGGCTGCCCAGACCTTCCGTGACTGGTTTGCTCCCCGCGTTACAAAACCTGCTCAACTCCACCTTCTCCTGCCTCTCTGGGCTGCAGTGCCCGGCCAGGAAAGAATCCGTGACCTTCCGGGGCCAGAGGATTCGGGAGACCTGGGGGCTAATTAATCTTGCTGCTGCTGACGGCCGCGCTTTCACATGGCACTCGTACCTAGACTGCTGGAGATCCTACTTAAGTGGGTAGTATAAAAATAAAATATTTCTGACACACTTGGTTTATTTTGTACATTAGTTACGACTACAATGTTCTATCCTGCTATCTCTTCTACTCCGTAAGTAAATACTGGAAAACAATTATTAAAATTAAAACTTTCATATGAGTTTCTCAGGAACCCCTGAGAAAAGAGTCACTAGAGGAGAGCTGTGGGTAACGGGAACAATAATACTTACACTAAAAACTCCTTTGCCTTTCAAAAGGAAGATCAAAGGAAAACATTAATCAAAACGAAAAGGTTTTTTCTGTTCTTTTATAAGTAGCATGATCCAAAGCTTCAGTTCGTTAGGTATTTTCACTTAAGGTTAAGGTAGCTCACGAATACCAGAATTCCATACGGTTATTCTGAACTAATTTAAATGTCTTTTAAATTCCAACCCCCAATATTAGAGAATGCACGCTGCTGACTGCTAGCTTTCTAGTCACAATGAAAAATAGCAGGAATAAAAACTTGTCTTATTTTACATTTGTAAACGAATAAGTATACACAAACTGTCAAGGAAAACTAATGTTCAAGAAACTTGATTGTTTGCTCAATGCATCATCATGACTGTATGGGTAAGGCAAAGGACAAGGAACTGAACATTTCTGACCCTTCTACTGGCTATTTTACAGAATCTCTCTGTTGGTAATTCACCAAATTCTGTATTTCACAGGTTATCAACCTTAGAGGAAAACGGTATCATACTAATCCATAGTGGGCCTAATACTTTGCTGTTAAAAAAAGTGCTCAGTACATACTGAAGGTGCTTGCTAATTATTTTATACCGAGGAAACCGTAGCACTATTTACTGGTAATGTTTCTCAACATTTCCTTGTCAGAAGACTGTTTTCAGTATGTCAACCTTACCAAAATTTTATGATTGCTACTGAAATTTTCCACGTCCTGGACATGCTGAAGATATATTTTCATTTTTTTATCATCGGAGCGACTTCAGAAAATGGTTCAACAGCTTTTGACCAACTAGAAAAAAACATATTCTTTCTTCGACAAATACAATTTGCAGCATCTTTGCTTTGGGGGAAAAAAAAAAAAAGAAAAAGGAAAAAATCCTCTTGAGAAGCTCTGCTTGGCCACAGAACTGAAATTTGACAGAGGCGGGTGAGGCTTGTGCCAGAGGTTTCTTTTTTGCCATTCCTGCGGCGGGCTTTTTAACGTAGTTTGCACATGTTCCCCAGAGAGAGAGATGTGCGCAGCTAAATTCTTTGGAGCTTCCCTTCACACTTTTTACTTGATGTTCCCTGTGACTGCAGCTTTAGCGAATACTCACAAAATCCCTTCTCAAGACAAGACGAGCGTTTTGAAATGGGGTCCGCAGCAAGCTACGGTGTGCCACCACACAGCTAATAAACCAAGGAATAACATCGGGATTAACCCGAGCAGGCAGCCACAATCGCGGCGTCAGTTGTCCTCGCCCTGGAGAACTTCCGAAGCGCCAGCTCAAGCTGGTGGTGGGACCGGCTGGACAGGGGACTCGCAGGTGGCGCCCGGCAGAGGCTGCCCTGGCCGACGTACCGCAGCGACGGGGTCTCCCGGGGCCTCCACCCCCAGCCGGACCTTCAGGGGGACGTTGCACCCCCACGGGTTTATTGCGTCAACGCGCTCTCCGCACACACACGCTTACTCAAGAAGGAAAATGTGAACAGGAGAAGACAAGGAGGGAACAGAGAAGTAACATCTCATCATTGCACGTAGCTGAAACTCAGTTTCGGTTAACGTGAGCAAACTTCCAGTAGAAAGAACAATGCCACTGAAAACCCGCATCTGCCTTTATTACAGATACCTGCAACACAAATTTAATGTTAGATTTAAAGGTTTTTTTCTTATTTGAAACGTTCCTTTATAAAATAACAGCCCTCAAATTAAACTCTTCTAAGGAAATACTTCCCTTTCTCCGTCTCTGCGGACAGCGCAGGGCTGCGCTGAGCACTAGGGACGCCTCCGAATCAGACACGGCAGAACTGAGAGCGCACGAGGCTGGCACTGAGCTAAGGGTGAATAGCCAGAAAAGGTCACCCACCGAGACTGTTCTGCCACAAACCGCCACGATTTCATGCCAATATTTGCTCTGCTGAGATGGCAAAGAATAGACGGTCCAGCAGCCACCCTCTTGCCAAATCCAGCACCGCGTGGCCGCAGCCAGGAGGGATGGGAACCCGGACAGGCACTACGGATCCCTGCCCTGCTGGGATTATAATCTTTTTATTTTGCATTTCTCTTTTATGGAAGTCTGGGGTCGTGTCATTGACTACCTGTTCTTCGGCAGAAGGAACGTACAAACGGCAGCTACGCACACATCTGTACGAAACTAACTCCAACTCCTCGCTGGCTGACTGCAAACCACCAAAACACTGCTGGCTTCACGCGCTCCCCTCATACGTTTTTATTCTACATATTCTGCACCCTTGGGGGGTGCAGAAAATACTACTTAAATTCCTAGGACCTTTATAATAAGAGCAACTCTTAAGAGTTTCAAACAAATTCATAGTGAGTCATATTAGCGAAATTAATAAGCTTAAACTAGGACTTTTTGTGTTACACTGAATGTGAATTTGCATAATTCATATTCAGCTACTCAGTTGCAATTTGCACTGAAAAAATAATAAACAGTAACTTAAACCATATAATTTTCAAACCAACTGAAATGTAAAACTGCAATTTACAGAATAAAAGTGAATATTTTAGCAGTGCAAAAACACATCAATTAGCAACTTCAATAACATTAGTTTTTACTAGAGTGAGGAAGATGACAAACTTTTATGAGCTGAACTGAGCCGTACATCAGTTACAAAAGCCCAGCAACTCTGTACATCTGAAATGATTGAAACTCTTGGCGAAGAACCATTTCCACAACGGATGTGGTATCCTTCAAAAGGCAATGGAGGCAACAGTCATTTGGGGGTTACGGCAAAACCATCTGTTTCAAAACTCCCCCCGACACTGACTTCACAAGACACTGGATTGTGATCTTACAAGAGAGAATTCCGGTAGCCGGGCGTATTTGGGCTGTACAATGCAACGCTTCCCTGTTGTAGCCCCTGTTGGGATCACGCCCACGGAAGGACGCTCGCAGGGGAAGATGGAAGAATCTTTGGAACATGGATGCAGCCGCCAAGAGCTGAGACACCCGCCAAGTAATTCAGCCCTAAATGCCTCTCTTTCGCGTCCCATTCTAAACCCCACTATCTTTCCCAAAAGAAACAACATCATGGAAAAACGAACGTGCTTTGGTAAAGGCTTCCCACGGTGGAGCGGAGAACCTGCAGAAGCCCTTCTGTTCAAAGACATTCCAAAGGTTCCTCTCCCCGCGGAGCTCCAAGAAGCTGCTTTCCACAAGAGCAAGGTCTAAATCAGGCCTTTATCTCGGCATAAGACATGAGTTTATGTCTACCAAAATAGAAGGTACTATTTTGAGACAGACTTTCTTTGACATGCTCTTCCCCCACCTCAAACAGAGTAGAAGGTGGTACCTAATCCATACTATGGAAAAACCCCAAACACCACGAAACCGACGTACAAACCCACCCACCCTTTATGTGGAAATTGGCACCCTCATTCTTGTAGCAGAACTTGCAGAAAAAACATTAATTTTTTTACGCTCAAGCCTTACATCCCTTAACATTGGACACGACGCAAAGGCAACCAAGCAGTCCGTCTCGATACCCAGAGTCACCTTCCGGTATTATTAATCCACCTCAGACCACAAGAAGTTCCTAAAACTGCCTTTTCAGCGAGTATTGAAATGCCATTAACCACGAGTACCCTAAGTGAATGGAAACCTAAATCTAATTTTCTAGCAGGCTCCATTTACAGAACAAAATTTCCCACGTTACGTGAAGTTATGTTACTGCTCTAAACGTGACCCCGCTCATAAAGAAGAGGCCTGGAGAGCATCCGCTGCCCGGAGCTTTTTCTCAGCTGGGGGGTATTTTGCAGAGCGCATCTGACACGACGCACTGCCGTTAAGGAACCGCTCAGAAGGCGGAGTGGGGAATGTGCAAATGCAAGAGGATGAAGGCTCCTTCCAGGGAAAATACTCTCCGCCTTTCTCACAGTTCACGTGTGGCCAGCCATCACCCTTTGGCACCTTCCTCCGGTACAGGGACTGCAATAAGGACACTGACGAAAGCAGATTGAAAACCACCTTGAGACAATCATTGTATTACCAGGTATGTTTATGCAAGAGGACTCAAATTACAGAAAATAAAGGAATTTCTGCGTGTAAGCCCGACATCTTCAACCAGTCAAAACTATCTGACTTAGATTAGTGACGTGGCTTATTTTTGGGAAAAATTAGCAGTTTGGGAAAGAAGTTATTTAGCTGTTTTGAAATATTTTTCAACTGCTGTTGGAATAAAAGGAGATTTAGACCCTCTGTTATTAAACACCTCTTCCTTTAAGAATCAGAACTGTAGCTTCCCAGCTCCTGCTACTTCACGTGTAAAATCTGTAACTTCTTGTATAGTGGACACGGTGCCTTTTCTCTTTTACATTCAAGTAATAACAGCAATTAAGTACTGATACTTTCTGAATTAATGCAATTAAGTGTGAGTCTAAAACTCTAGTCACACAGACACAATACAATTGCCTCCTTATGAAATGGTAATGAATAAAAATCAAACAGCAGGAATTCCACTGGAAACAATGAATAGCGGCAATCTGCTTCATCTTATATTACACTGACTGCTTCATATAATTCCATTTCATTTCTACATAAAATAGAGAATTCTACTGTCTGCTCTGCTGCCATTTCTCTTGATATTTGAAATATATTTAATTATACAAGGTCACATCTGAAGAGATAAGGCTCCCTGGAGAGAAAGAAATTGAACTTTTCCATATCAGATCACTTCTCTCTCCAGAAATGAATTCTTTATTACCCCAAAATTACATGGTATTATCCTGAAATGACATGATATGTCTTATTTCTCATCTAGCACATTCCTGGAATTAGGCTGGAGCATAAAAGAAAACTAATGGTTCTGAGAATTGGCTGCTCCAAAGGCTTCCCTCTTTCATTACTCACTCCTGATAATTGGCAGTCCGCAGCAGGAGGAGCAGGAAGAAATACGCCGGCTGCATTTAGAGATGGGAGTTATGGCCTTTCCTTTATGATGTTGCATAAAAAATTATGGCAACTTATAACAGCTGTTACGGATGTGTTAAACCTGCCAAAGGCCTGTTTGTGCTACAAGAGTCATTTTTTCCCCCTCAAATTCTGAATTTAGCATTCTTTGGTCCTTCAAAGGCCTAAAAAGAGCGTTTGCAATGGGGCGGCACAAATGGAAGAAGAGTGATTAACAGGAAGAAAAACGTTGCTGAAGATAAAAAGAGGTGCAAAAATTTCTGAAACTTCCTCTTTATCCACATACTGAGTAAATTTGAAAAACACAGACACATTTCAAAGCTATGTGTTTTAGTCATCAACGCATTGCATTAGATGTTATACTTTTTGGATTGCATCTAATACCAACAAAGTGTGTAAACAGAATAAAAAAACTATTCCATTTTTCTCTAGAATTTATTTTTAATCTGCTTACTATGGTTTTGATAAGGGATTTTATAATTTTTTTTTCAATGCCATCCACCTGAACTTCAGAAAAACCCCCTGATAATAACCTATATGGAAAAGAATTGCTTATGATTACAATTTTCCACATTTATTTGGCCCATTTTCCAAAGATAGTGGACAAAACGATCCAGAACAGGAAATGCTCTGGAAATACACAAAATATTATCTCTACAGATGTATAGGTACCGTCTCGTAACGGGGATCCCGGAACCTGCTCTGGTAACTGCTCCTGCCAGGTCAGCCCTCAGCCGCAGGAACGCCCAAATTCTCCAAGCAGTTCCACGCTACAGGGGCCCTTCGAGCCTTGACCGCCAGCGGAAACTGGGAAAGCCAAGGCGGTTTGTACTCGACTGCCTGAGGCGCTTCCAAACTCAATTTTCTGGATGAAGTCCCGACTTCATCCTCTTTGCGCAAGCGAGCGATGAGGAAGCTGCAAAACTTGCATTTTGGGAAGAGGTAGAAGAATGGTCTTCTCAGGACAACCGACAGCACTCCTCACCAACTACCGGTTGGGTTGGCATTGGTAGGGTTCATCACCTTCATTAGACTTTAACAAATAGTTGAAAATCCTGTTTCCATCAATATATCGGTCAAAAAACAGATTTCCCAAGTCTTAAAATAGAACAACGGGGCTGCTCTTCGGTATGTCTTTATTACAAAGCTTTCACGGCGTTATGCTCTGTACACGTTTGTCTTCAGATGCTTCAGAATTTATTACTGTTTCTTATTTATATTCGCCTGTTTAGCAAAGCTAAGCAAAATAACCAAAAAAGAGAAAGGAGCTGTAGGGATAATTACTGACTCCTTTGAGCAGCTTCAAAACTGTTTAGCAAATCTATAAAGTTAAAATACATGCAATCTGGAAATCTGAGAATGGGTCAGAACTGTTTTCATTTCCAAAAGTAAACTATGATGCAAGGTAAAGTGAAAACAGTTTAGAAATGGCTTTTCATGTCTCTTTTCTGTTAATTGTTCTATTATTACACTGTTGAAAGGTTTCAAAGAAAGCAATGATTCTTCAACAGAAATGACTGACTTTTCCAAAGGGGAAACATTTCCATTTCAATAAAAAAATTATTAAGACTTTCTGTATTATTCTCACAGCAGAAATTATTTTCCTTCCCTTGGTTAACAAATGTCAAAATGAAATTAGCAGCTTTGCTGTAGAGTTTGGAAATGCCAGTCAAAAATATGATCTGAAAGACAAACCGAAAACTCCTGAGGCACGAGCAGGCTCTGTTTTTATAACGATTACCATGTTCTGTACACAACTACACTATGAACTAAAAAGTAGGAATAAATAAATGACAACTGGTCTAAACATGTAACCTTGGCACCGTGGAAACTGTAGGTTTCATTTTTTATTTAAAGTTCCAAATTCTCGACAGTTTCTCACAACTAGTATCAGATGTACATGTTAAGATCACATACGGAGAACAAAATCAGCAAAAATACTGACGCAATAATTTATATTTCAATAATTAGAAAGTGATTATGACGTTTTATCTACTGTTTATTTCTAATTTTTCTGCTACTCCTTTGTGGGCTTCCGACACACCACAAGCCCGGCTCCTGGCTGTCCCCTCCACCTCCCCTCCCCGGCAGACGGGTTTGGTTTGCAGCCAAATTTGGAATTTGTGCAGCCCAACCTCCCGCTGTACTCTTTTCTTGATGCGTTACTCCTTCTCAGTACATCCCAGACCAAAAGGAAAAATCCCCAAGAAAAGCCAATACTTTTATTTCCCAGAAGTGAAATTCGTCCCACGTTTCACAGAACTGGAAAGGGACCAGACTTTTGAGGACTAACTTGTCTGCAATTCCTGGTGTGGGAAAGAAAGGGAGGAAAAGGCCATGGCATACTGCGAAAACACACCACTTAGGAACTTTTTTTTTACCTTTTGAAGAATAGGTTAATTTTTGATTACTTGGATAGTCTAAAATTCTGGTTTGGATTATTTAGTCTTTGTTTACCAAGAAAAAAGAGGCTCAAAACTGGGGCTTGATTAACTTAGAATAAACCTGCAATAATTTGAGAGAAGTC
Source organism: Chionis minor (assembly GCA_013398295.1). Taxonomy (NCBI): domain Eukaryota; kingdom Metazoa; phylum Chordata; class Aves; order Charadriiformes; family Chionidae; genus Chionis; species Chionis minor. The sequence continues at coordinate 823,342 of VZSF01005155.1, read as the reverse complement.
TCCAGATTCTATTTGTGAGCAGCAGAATTCAGCCCTGAATCATTAAATGTAAGAGTTCTCATAGAGAATTAATATGACGGTCATTTAACAGTAAATCTTCATCCCGATACCTCAGTAACAGCAGGAAAAACCAAAAACGGGTTTCCGTTAAGCTCAATCCACTTCACTTTCTGAAAATAATAACATCGCTTTTCCCATAAGTATTCCTCTCCCATGGAATAGTTCCTCACTGATCTGTATTTTGTCTATTCAGATCATACTTTTAGAAACTATTTTCCTTGGAAAAACAAAGAGTAGAGGAACTCTGCCGTTGTAAAGCAGGGATAATTTCATCCGCGGAAGTGCTGTTAGGCAGGGTGACGTGCCCCGCTTCCCGCACCGCTGTGAGAGGTCTTTCTAAACCTGGAACTTATCGTATATTATTCTAATTTTATTTTATTTTATTTTTAAAGGCATTTTTAACGTATGTAATTTCTCAGCTTCACTTTTCTCTTGAATCGGTTTGGACAGAAGTCCCGTGAGGGTGGGATCAGTCAGTGCCACATCTCCGAGCGCTGATTTTGAAGGCGGATGAGGGCAGGCGAGGTGACTGTGGGCACCTTCCCCCCTCTCTCTGCTTCCACAGGTGCCAGCCTCGGAGACTCCCGAGGTGACGGACTTGCCTACATATTTATCAACCCTCAATGAATTTGCCTTAAATTTTTCCAGTCTCCCAGACCGATATAACCATTTAGCATCCATAACGCTCGTAGCAAAGCAATTTCACATCTGAGCGTTCGCGCTGCTCGTCTACAAATCCATCCCCGTTCTGCCGTGCCATTTTCCAGACGGGAGCACTGCACACAGGATTCATCCAACTCGTGGATGGATCAGGGGTACATTAATGCATTAATGGCATAATGATGTTCCAGTTTTCTTTACTCCTTCCCTAATTTGCAATTTTGGCCACCGTTTCAGAGACAACCTCTCAGTCAACATTCCCTGCTCTTAGCTGTACCTCTAAGTTGGTATCAGCAAGATATATTGAGAAGGAAAAAAAAAGAAATAAATCTCTAAACGCCAAAACTATAATGTTATAACTCAAGAAACCAAGGAAACGCAGACCTCATGGTTAATACTATGTGAGATGAAGGACCACATCAGAATTTTACACATGCCCTAAAACTCCAGGCACTGTGCGCGGAATCAATTTCAGTCAGCGTAGCTCCATCTTTTAGTCAGCAAAACATCAGAGGGCATTTTTAAATTGCTATCTGTTTTCTGCAGCCGGTTCATTTTTAACAGCTGAGAAATAACCACGCTGCCTGTCCTTGAAGAAGCCACCAACGTGAGGGACCACAAAGAGGATCCACCAGGTCTCCGTCTATAAGCGTCGGCTTCGCGGATAACAGTTCTTATTCCCTCCTCCTTCCCTCCCTCCCCCTTGAGAAGGAGTTACGCAACTTTTCAAAGCTTTGTAGAAATTTACCGAGCTAATGTACTGGCGCTTTCCCTCTAAGAAACCTTGGATTTCTGGAATTGTCAGGAAACCTTAGGCAGCCGAGGGGGCTGGAACCGCTGCCCCGGATGGCTGCTGGGGGAGCGGAGGTGCGGCAGCATTCCCACTCCGTCCCCGAGAAAGCACCATAAACCTCCAACTGACCTCCAGCTCCTTCTCTGTTAGTGAATTCTGCACAGCAGCTTCCCCAAACTCACACGATTCAGACGCTTCCGGCGAGGTATATATACATAAAATTGTGATTTTTATACATACATATACATACATACATGCAAACACAATTATTTTTACACAAAAATTTTTCCAGCGTGCATAACACAAAGAAGAAGTAACATATGCAGCTCTTTTGGAAAACAGAAAAAAAAGCCGTTGCGATTTTTAGTTACAGGTTGCCTCTGGGTTTTAAACTTTCATCATTAGAGATTGCTCAAAACACTCTTAGAAGACCGGACCAGCTTAGAGAGATTTGAAAAAGCGACCTGTTTGAAGTGTGTACAGATGTGTTGAATTCCATGAGAAATACCAGAGGAAGCAAGTTTTTAGTATTTCATGAAACTTTCCCGGGAAGCGTCCAGCGCCAAGTTCAAGGAGATGAAAATCGAGCCTTGGCAGCCCCGCTCTGCGGAGCGGAGGAAGCCACTCTCCTGCCACTCAGACCCAGCACACGAGCGAGCGTCTCCCAGCTCGCTGGAACACACCCACGGGAGTTTCCCTCCAAACTGGGAAAGATGAATTCTCCCGGTATGGACACCCACTTTCCCCAAATGGGGCCGATACAGAAGTTGTTCAATTCACAAGTCAAGAAGCCCTTTTTCTCAGTTTGAGTGCTATAAAGCCCAGAGCCAAAATCAAATTATGTTTATTCTTTTTCTACTGCTGCCAGAAGAGGTTTTGCTTTTGTAAATTAACTAATGGTTTCATTAGTTGAGTCAAATCCAGCTTTGCACAAAAGAAAGTTTATGAGTTCCGATTTTCTGCAAAATGCATTTCAGTTATGCAGAAACTGAGAGAAAACAAAAGAATTGTATTAGAAATATTAGGATGAGAGTTATGTTTAATTGATAAGTAGATTCTCAAGTATATCCAGTACTAAAACGCGGGTGTGAAGCTGCGGGATGGGTAACGGCCCATTTAACCTTGGGCACGGGCAGAGCTCACATCGCCTCTCTGGCATTCCGGCACTTCGCGGGGACGGGAGGGCGCGGAGCAGAAAGAGCCACCCAGCTGCTGCCGGGTCTCCCGTCCCCGGGAATTGCAACGGCACAGCAGAAGTGCCAAGGCCGACTGAGGAACAAGGACAGGAGACGGCGTGGGGACAGATGGACTGAGGGACGAGGACAGGAGACGGCGTTGGGATGGATGGACTGAGGGACGAGGACAGGAGACGGCATGGGGACGGGGGGACCCCCCCCAACCCAACACCACCACAAGACGAGCACACCCCACATCCCCTCCTCCCAGCGAGGGCGCTCGTGATGGACTTTGCAATGACTTTGTTGGTCCTTTCATTTTTCCTGAATTGCCTTAGACAACCAACCCAACCCAACAAAGCTCAGGTGGCGACCAATATTGGACACTCGGGACTAAGAGCTGAAGAACAGAGAAAAAAATAATGGAGACTGACCCGTGCTCCTCCAGCTGTATTTGTAACGGAAGCAAGAATTTAAAAACACTTTTTTATTTTGATGACAGCTGGAAGCCTTCTCTCCTTTCTCACCAGCTCTCCGGACCCTGCTCCAACACTCACCACAATTTATCTCCCTCGCCGCTTTGCCTTTCTCTGCGCGCTCTGAATCCTTTTTCACTCCTATTGCCATGACCAGCCAAACCCTTCCCTCGCCTTTTCAACTCCCACAGCAAAGCTGGAGACAGGGAGTTGAGCTTCAGCCACTTTTAAGCTCCGAGGTCAAGAACCTTCTTGACACTGTTTTCACACAGAATCACCCTCAGTGCCCGGCGGAGGGGTGACCAGCCGCCCCCACATGCAATATTAATGAAGCACAACGGAGGCTGGAGAGGAAGCACGGGGAAGGGAGGAGAGGTGGCGAGCGGCTTTTGCAGAGACCGTCGGAGACAGCGCCGCGGCCGCAGGCGCAGTGAGGCGCGGGAGCGACGGGAGACGGGGCAGGTCGGGACTCGGGGTCTGGCCGAGCCGAAGCCGAGGGGCTGCTTTATCTCCTGAAAGGGAACTGGAGCTGGGCCAGTTCTGAGCCAGGTTCCACCCAGCCCCACACCTGCGCGGCAGCTACTTCTGCCCTCTCCTGCACGGGCAGGTTCTCCTGTCAAGAGCAGGATAATTGACACACTTTCAGTACGGTTTGATGTGTCAGCTGGCACAACTACACCCCCATTCCTCTTGTGGCTCCAGCACTCCCCCGCACGCCAACAGTGAGTTAATTACTAATACAGTGCTTTCTGTTCCCTTGCAGGGCAGGCTGCGTTTGCTTTTCTGAAGCTCTGAATATCAAACTGATCAATGCTACTACAACACACAGCTTCCTCGTACATTCCCATCCTTTTCTCCCAGCAACCTCACTCTACCGCTACCCTCTTCCCTCCAATTTCAGCTTCATTTCAGGGATTTTGGTGTCACGATCAAACCTGCAGAGGCTTGGGGTGAACATCAGCCAAGCAGCGACGCTGCAGTCGGTAGGAACGCTTGCTCAGGAAGATTACTACCACAACTGAAAATTCAAGGGACCGAGCGTCCAGATTTACCCAAAATACCCGCCAGGAAGCTGGAAACTAAAACAAGCACGGCACCAATGACAACGCTGGGTTTTGCTTTGGGGTTTTTTTCAGTTTTTGGCTTTTTTTAACAAAAGCTACACCCTTGTTTGTTTGCTTCTGCACCGGTCTGGGCAGCATATTCCGCTGCTGCGAAGCGCCGGCAGCGAGTTTCCACCCGCCCCTCTACGGCAGTCAGCCAGGAGAGGAGGGTTTCTGCTGAATGAAGCAAGAGACATACCTTTCCGATACCCAAATATCTCCTGTCATTTATTTTTATTTCCTTTTCAATTGTGTTTTGGTTTCAAGTAAGCCAAAAAAGAAGAGAAAGATTGGGAATGCGACGGGATATCGTGAGTTGGTGGAGGGCTTGGAGCGGTACTGGCCCTGCCGTTCCGTGAGCCGTTTCTCGCTGTAAAACGCGCCGTGAGTAAAGGCAGAGCCAGACACAGCGACGGGGGAGACAAAAATCGGATTACGCTTTGAGTACTATAATGCTGAACCTGTGTTATAAAACAAATGACGCAGATATTAAAGATAATTTCCACCCCTTCTTTAAAAGGAAATTCAGCATGCTCCTTCGTGGAGTAATTGAACAAGCCATAAAGCATTTCGCTAAGGCTTTCAAATAGATGTGTGCCAAAATTAGGAAAAGCGGCATTCCGAAATGAGAAAGGCAAAAAAAAAAAATCAGAATTCATGTAACTAATACATTCTGCTCAACTTTGTACGTAAAAGCAAAAATGCTTCATTTTAAACCCTGTGCTGTTATTCCATTTTCAGTTCAACTCCTAAAAGGCTTATTTCCTTCTGAAACTGCTCCAGTTGCTCTCTGTAGGAAACTATAGAGTTTATATATTATTCATCCAACTAAAAACCCTGAGGCAGGACCCCTATGGAGCCTCTTCAGTAATTGGTCTCCAGATGCTGGTGATGTGCAGTGCTCTAAAAGTCCTTAAACATCATGCGAACGCAATTCCATCTGCTCTTCAAGCGGCGTGTGGTTAAAGGAACAACACCCACCGCTCACCCGCGTTTTCACCCAGCTCCTACGGTCCCTGATTATTCAGGAACACACATGCACCGAACAGCAGTTTATGTGGCTCACGCGACAGCATAAAAACTCGCAAATGAAATAATCACTGTATTATTTAATAACTAGGTGGCATAGCTTCTCCATCTACCCACAGCAGCAGCAGCAAAACCATGGCTGGTTTGGGTGTTTCCTGAGCGGAGGCTGAGCGCGACAGCGATCCTGACGGCACGCAGGTACGCGCCGCCAACGCTCACCCAACGTTTGCGTTTGTGCCCCCAAACTGTAAAACACTAACAACATCTACACCTTTTTTTGGTATGGCTCCAACTTGGGAATTTATGCGATTCACTGAAACGGGGCCTCGAAGCAGGACTAAAATGATTTTGTTCTACACCTGAACAGTCACTCTCTGTATTGCCCTGAACCCCCCAAACTCGGAATAATAAGCACTTTAATACTTCTTTTTCCAAGAACACTATAACCCAAAATATATTAGTTTTCAGGACGTCTCACTCGGAGCATTCTTTAAATGCTAACCACGGAAGTTACTAACGATGAATGGATTTAGATCTGCGTGGGATGCTGCCGAGTCGATCCATCAGACACCTAAGGGCGCTTTTTCCTTTCTGTCTCGGTTTGACCCGTCTCCAGGGCTCCCCGCTGGCGCCTGTGGAACATCACTGCTCTCCTTCCCAAGTCTCCCCTGATACCTCCTGTTTCCCGCATCGGCTGCGCCGTGGAGAGGCCAGAAAGGTGTCAGGCCAAGGCTGACAAACCTCATTAAGCGCATTTCGCCCGGAGCTGCTGCTGGCTGTGGAGGTCGGTGAGAAGCAAGAGGCGCGTTTGAGCACTGGGGCCATGGAGGTGGCACAGCTGGGTGGTGGAAGGAGAACGCCACGCCGTGAAACGCCCGGACACCCACGCAGGACATGGAGCCGCGTCTCCCAAGCAGGCTGGGAGCAGGAGCGGAAGCGGGTGCACGTTAACAAGGTGAGTCCGCCAGGGAACGGGGACGGGCGCGACACAGAAAACACAACCCACGTGGGTTGAAGCCAAACGTTGCCATGGAATGAGGAAGGAGGTTCTGGGCAGCGTAACCCCAGGAGCAAGGTTGAGGTCCTCCTCCCAGGGGGACACCAAAGGACCAGGCGCCACTTACTGATAGCGACAGCCGCCAGATTTCTCACCGCCGTCGCTGAGCCGCTAAGAGGCAGAGAAATCTTGGATGTAAAGTTTTGGCCAGCTGTAAGAAATGCCGTCAAGACAGTATCTTCAGAATAATCACATCTGACTACAAATACAAGCAAAATGAGGGCAGTAGCTCAGGGAACGTATCTCGTGATGTGGCTGTCACTGCCAACAGCAAAGCAACCTTGAAAGAAGCTCAGGTGGCAACGGCCCCGCGGTGCTTATTGAGGCAAATTCTTCTGTCTGTAACGAAGATGTTTTCTCTGATTCTCCGGGGCCAAGGGCAAATGTACAGGAGCAAACCAGGAGAGCCTTCTAGAGCAGGGAACCAGCCGGACCCAACTCAGAGTTAGTATTAGCACGGTCTGCTCAAACCCAAAAACTCACTGACACAGCCTTTGCCCTTGGGCACAGACGTGCTGCTACTCGCGTCTGCCATTTACCTGGGATCTGCCAAACAACACACGGGGAGCTGCGGAGCCCAGCAGAGCTCCACCCTCGTCCGAGGTTTTCCCTCCTCGCTGGTGAGCCAACAGGAACAACTCGGCTCTGTGAACCGGCACCACTTCGGCAAAGTGACTGGAACTGTGCTGATATGAAAAATAGATTTATAAACAGATATATATTTACAAAGAGCATTTTATTCTTCATTTTATTAACACTCGTATGTGTAGATAGACCACTTGTCTGAGCTTTTACACTTTTTAAGTTCTCCCAGCACCGAGTATTCTATGTAGGGATGGGACAATGGGATTCCCGTCGCCAAGGATTCCCACAGTGTTCAGGAGATGGGACAATGGGAATGCCAAGGATTCCTACAGTGTTCAGGAGATGGGACAATGGGAACGTTAAGAATTCCCACAGTGTTCAGGAGATGGGACAAGGGGAACGTTAAGAATTCCCACAGTGTTCAGGAGACCAGGAAAATGCGGTGCACCTTGTGATGAAGCATTCTCAAGAACCACACCACCCTGAAATTACAAATGATGGCAAATTTCTATGAAAACAGAAACTGCACGGTGATCGCTAGTGGGAGAAGGGATTTATGACCCTTGTCAGTAACATAACATCGCCTTAATTTACAATGATAATGAAGTTTTTATAGCATCCTTTGGAAAGTTTAAGGTGAGGTTGGCTTCATAGATTGTTGAATTCTATTCACCTTTACTGAATTTCACTTTTTAAACAAAAAACACGCAGGATGTTTTTACCACACAAGAAGGTGCTAAGAATAAGAACCGCCTTCAGTCCAGCCCCCTCCCTCCCTCCAGCCCCTCTGCTTCCCTCTGCGGGAGCCCGGCAGCGCTCCCCGGGAGCACCGAGGCTGCTCTCAGAAGAGACATTCCGTCTGCCAGAGGCAATACGGGTGGAATAAATACGCTTATCTGAATACAGAAACACCGTAACAGCTGGAAAAGGAGCCTCATGGTGTCGTTTTAGAAACAGAAGAATAAATCCATGGTAGGAGTACGCTCGCAGCACTAGGAACGCTGAAGAATACGTGTCTGTGCAGGCAAGATATTCTGAAGCAACACACATGTCGTGTCTGCCTTTACCCTCCCGCACCCCTCAAATGTACACGCTGAAATAATATTGTGACAGGAGAGGGAAGCTGATCTAAGCAATTCCTGCAGTCCTAAGCACGCATCGGGAAGTTTTAAAACACTTTCAAGTAATCCCCCACCAGGAGGTACTTGAAACTTCTGTATGAACCAAGCCATTATAAATAATAATTGGAGAATAATTATTTTTGAGCATGAACATATTTATATAGTTTTAAATATCACAGGTACCTCACAAGAAGCTGTGCAAATACAAGGCTTGCAGTCATTAATACACATTATGACAGCCTACGACAGGGTTTACGACCAGCAGAGCCCTAAAAAATTCAAGAGAATTAGAAATCAGGGTAACTACGTGTTTGCTCATTTTTTTCTTAGATACCCAAAGGACTGCCAAGTGACCTGGACACCAGGGTAGAGCTTTCCAGCTGTCACATCACACCGATTTCACTGCCGCACAGGGCTCACGGCTCCTCCTGAAGACTGTCCTGGCTTTTCCTGCTCCTGCCCCAGCCTCCGTGTCCAGCTTCCCTGCCTGTCCTGCAGAACGGCGAGGGAAAAGGGAGAGGGAGAGGGAGAAGGAGAGGGAGAAGGAGAAGGAGAAGGACAAGGACAAGGAGGAGAGGCACCCTGAGAAGGGTTAAAGAACAGAAATCCCCTTCCCATTTCCCCTCCGGAGTTCTCGGAGCTCCATACAGATGTACAACCCTCCCCAGCCTTGGCACCGTGGGTCTGGAAGGAGCCTTTGGAAGGGCCACGGTGGCTGTGACAGCCAGCCTCAGCGCAGGGCTGGTGACGCAGCCTCTAAACAGCAACTAATGTCTTCAACCATCTGATAACCCACCCTTTCTTCTTCTACTTTATGAAAACAAGTAAGAATTTTCTCTTTTTTAATTCCTCTTCCAAGAGAACATACACTCTGCCGAAACTTCCTCCTCTTGAGAAGTCTCTGTTTCCGAGCTGCGGAGAGCGAAGGCGCCGCTTTTCCAGCAAAGCCGCATGGCTTTTTGTCAGTCCAGGTTTGGGGGCAACATTGAGCAACACCCAGTCCTGCTGTAGGAGCTGCCCTGCCGTACCCACTCCAAAACACGCGTGGTCCCAGGAGCCGGGGCCGAGGTGACGGGAACCCAGCGCCTCCTCCCGCAAAGGCGGCCGCCCCGCCACGGCTCTGGGCTCCCGCCCCGCGCTCGCTCTCCCTTCTCAGGGACAGGAATTCCGTTTGCTTAAAATTGCTCAAAACTCCATGCCGGAGCGAGCTGGGCAGAAAGACACGCGGCCCTCGGGCACACAAAGCGCACGCGTGTGCGCCGGGGTCCCCGCGTGCATTTGCCGTTTGCAAGAAAGTCTCCTCTTTTACAAAACTTCTGATTTTAGAAATCGTGATTCAGAGGTTTTACAGAGTTAGGCGGCGAACTCCTCCCACCAGTGTGACACAAAAAATGACCATACACACATCTTAACTACTGTAATCAAATAATTGAGACAGGCAGCGTAATGCTCAGAAACACGATATTTGAGGCAATTAAAAATCACTATTTGAAGCACCCATGGTTTGAAGCATGACAATGGCATTCCACTAAGTATCTGGTGAAGTATATATGGCAAAAAAGTATATATTATTTTGCCTACTAACTGTTCGTCTTTTATACTTAAAGGTATGCAACACATCAGTATTATTCGCCAAAATTTTAAGATTCGCGATATTCTTTGATGCATCGAGTCTCTCTTATACATACTTTTCCTACATCTTCGTAACTGGATTTTATGGTCCAAAAAGCTATCCGCAAAGCGACCCAGTTTATATTCATGAGGTTCCATCAGCAGGTTATTATAGCTCTGAACCTGTCTGACACTTCACACCTCACACTCAGGAGAGGATTTTAAGTTTAAAATGCAAAGCTACCGTTGGAATGTTTCTCAGAAATAGGGCGGTATCCTGTGATTGCTGTACTGCAAGTCTTAAAAACATTTACTATTTGCACTTATTATTGCTGTAGGCCGTCGGTCTGCCGGGAACACAGCGCTGTGCTACAAGACGGCGTCCGTACGGAGTGGCTAAGGGAGTGTGTTTATAATGCTTGGAAAGTTAAACAGCAGAGAATTTTGAAGAGATTATATTAATTTTCCTAGGGTAAATCACTGTAGTGCAATAACCAAATTTATGACTAAGGAAGTGCACAAGCAAAGTAACGCTGGGAGGATTGGGACTGGGAAACAATTACCGTAAAAAGCAACTTTATGGATTTCTGTTTTACAGTAGTGGTGTCCCAAACCCCTGTGAAGGAGGCCTATTGCTGAACATATTTGTCGAGGGAAGGCTGAAACAAAGCAAACAACATCAAAGTACACGGAATAAATACCCAGCGTACCACATTTGTACCCGTGGCTGGTTAAATAACATAGTACTGTGGGACAGATTTTCCCAGGGCCTCAGCAGGCACTGGCCAGGCCAGACTAGAGCATCTTTCCAGGCGTAAAAATATATCTGGAAATCAACAACACAGTAAAATAACAATTAATTGCATTAATCTGTTAATTAACATGGGCTGACATCTGTATATCTTCATATCTTTCTGAAGTTACTTTAAAGGATAAAAATTACCCCTCTTTTCTTACATCATTTTGAATTTAGAATCAAGAATGTATTCTGTAGTTTATGCTTGGTTTGCCTGATGTAAAAGAGCCTGCATTAAATCGCTGTAATAGCATTATAGGTTACAGTAAGTAAGTTTATATAGCCTAATGCTATTATTGATCATGGAAGGTAACTACAGCTATACAGTATTGATGTCTTTCTCTCCTTCCATTGGGGAAAATATTTATGAAAGATGCCAGTGGAATTACAATGGAAGTTAATGGCCTTCCTAAGCAGAGCCAGAGAAAAACAGCAGCAGGACTGCATTGGTAAAGTGCCTTCCCCATCTACGGCAGGAATGACTTTTAGAACAGACTTCGTTCCTTCAGCCTATTAAAATGATATTAATGTATTGGAGGCAGCAAGACTTGGGCATCAACATGATGCTTTTGTCCCTCTTTGAGGCCTTTGCGTTTCACTTAAATCAAAAGCAGATTAGGGATTTTTTCTACTGCGCACAGAAGGGACTTACGCACTATAAAATACCCCAGAACATACAATTTCACCCCTAGCAATTGTACATGAATTTGAGGAGGGGAGGGGAGGGGAGGGGGGAAGCAGTGAAAACATTCTAAAGACCTATTGGGACACATCTGGAGTTTGTAAGAGCATTTTATTGCTATCGCTAAAAAGACTTGGGAAAATAATCTGTTTTGTGTTTCAACACCATGTACATCAAAGTTGCCTTTGCAGAGACTCAGTGGAGATATAGACAAAGCGTAAGCTAAGGAATTATTACCTTAACACCCACGCGACAGCACCGAAACACAGTACAGAACCATTTAATGACAAAAACACATTGAGCAACGTGCTCTCCCTCCCGAAGCAGGGAACGCATCGGGCAGCGCCGTGTCGCTGGAGCGCGATCCCGGCATCGCACCTCCCCTGAGTGCCGCGGATTACGCACGGTGCTGGGAGCGCGATCCCGGCATCGCACCTCCCCTGAGTGCCGCGGAAGCAGCGAGTGCCCAAATTGGGGTAGAAGGGGGTGTTACCAAGCTGACGGTGTACAGCCGGGTGTTCCCAGCCTTTCCACCTGGGAAGCCCAGGGGTGGCTGAGGCTGGTGCCTCAGACGGACGCGTTCCCTGCCAGGGAGCAGAGGCGGCTGGCGCCCACCCCGGTGGCACTGGGGACGGATCTCCCCGGAGCAGAGCAGGCGCAGCGCTGCACCCTCCTCTTCCTCCAGCGCGCAGGGGCAGGAGGAAACAGTTGGGCACGGAGCGAGCCCTCCGCAGTAACGCTTCCCTAGCTAGCAATTTGGGAAACACCTGCAGAGGAAATGGCACCTGCAGCACCATTTTTGCCAGCGATTAATAAATCTGGTCCGTANTGCAAAGCTACCGTTGGAATGTTTCTCAGAAATAGGGCGGTATCCTGTGATTGCTGTACTGCAAGTCTTAAAAACATTTACTATTTGCACTTATTATTGCTGTAGGCCGTCGGTCTGCCGGGAACACAGCGCTGTGCTACAAGACGGCGTCCGTACGGAGTGGCTAAGGGAGTGTGTTTATAATGCTTGGAAAGTTAAACAGCAGAGAATTTTGAAGAGATTATATTAATTTTCCTAGGGTAAATCACTGTAGTGCAATAACCAAATTTATGACTAAGGAAGTGCACAAGCAAAGTAACGCTGGGAGGATTGGGACTGGGAAACAATTACCGTAAAAAGCAACTTTATGGATTTCTGTTTTACAGTAGTGGTGTCCCAAACCCCTGTGAAGGAGGCCTATTGCTGAACATATTTGTCGAGGGAAGGCTGAAACAAAGCAAACAACATCAAAGTACACGGAATAAATACCCAGCGTACCACATTTGTACCCGTGGCTGGTTAAATAACATAGTACTGTGGGACAGATTTTCCCAGGGCCTCAGCAGGCACTGGCCAGGCCAGACTAGAGCATCTTTCCAGGCGTAAAAATATATCTGGAAATCAACAACACAGTAAAATAACAATTAATTGCATTAATCTGTTAATTAACATGGGCTGACATCTGTATATCTTCATATCTTTCTGAAGTTACTTTAAAGGATAAAAATTACCCCTCTTTTCTTACATCATTTTGAATTTAGAATCAAGAATGTATTCTGTAGTTTATGCTTGGTTTGCCTGATGTAAAAGAGCCTGCATTAAATCGCTGTAATAGCATTATAGGTTACAGTAAGTAAGTTTATATAGCCTAATGCTATTATTGATCATGGAAGGTAACTACAGCTATACAGTATTGATGTCTTTCTCTCCTTCCATTGGGGAAAATATTTATGAAAGATGCCAGTGGAATTACAATGGAAGTTAATGGCCTTCCTAAGCAGAGCCAGAGAAAAACAGCAGCAGGACTGCATTGGTAAAGTGCCTTCCCCATCTACGGCAGGAATGACTTTTAGAACAGACTTCTTTCCTTCAGCCTATTAAAATGATATTAATGTATTGGAGGCAGCAAGACTTGGGCATCAACATGATGCTTTTGTCCCTCTTTGAGGCCTTTGCGTTTCACTTAAATCAAAAGCAGATTAGGGATTTTTTCTACTGCGCACAGAAGGGACTTACGCACTATAAAATACCCCAGAACATACAATTTCACCCCTAGCAATTGTACATGAATTTGAGGAGGGGAGGGGAGGGGAGGGGGGGAGCAGTGAAAACATTCTAAAGACCTATTGGGACACATCTGGAGTTTGTAAGAGCATTTTATTGCTATCGCTAAAAAGACTTGGGAAAATAATCTGTTTTGTGTTTCAACACCATGTACATCAAAGTTGCCTTTGCAGAGACTCAGTGGAGATATAGACAAAGCGTAAGCTAAGGAATTATTACCTTAACACCCACGCGACAGCACCGAAACACAGTACAGAACCATTTAATGACAAAAACACATTGAGCAACGTGCTCTCCCTCCCGAAGCAGGGAACGCATCGGGCAGCGCCGTGTCGCTGGAGCGCGATCCCGGCATCGCACCTCCCCTGAGTGCCGCGGATTACGCACGGTGCTGGGAGCGCGATCCCGGCATCGCACCTCCCCTGAGTGCCGCGGAAGCAGCGAGTGCCCAAATTGGGGTAGAAGGGGGTGTTACCAAGCTGACGGTGTACAGCCGGGTGTTCCCAGCCTTTCCACCTGGGAAGCCCAGGGGTGGCTGAGGCTGGTGCCTCAGACGGACGCGTTCCCTGCCAGGGAGCAGAGGCGGCTGGCGCCCACCCCGGTGGCACTGGGGACGGATCTCCCCGGAGCAGAGCAGGCGCAGCGCTGCACCCTCCTCTTCCTCCAGCGCGCAGGGGCAGGAGGAAACAGTTGGGCACGGAGCGAGCCCTCCGCAGTAACGCTTCCCTAGCTAGCAATTTGGGAAACACCTGCAGAGGAAATGGCACCTGCAGCACCATTTTTGCCAGCGATTAATAAATCTGGTCCGTATGACTTCACTTGAAATGTCTGCAAACTGTAAGACATTTACCGGAAATAATGTAGAAGCAGCCAAGCTCAGAAATGACTTCTGAAATGACTCTCCCGACGGTCTCCATTGCTGTGCTTGGGTACGCTCTGTGGAGCAGGCTCACAGAAAGCCAACTGCATCGCTCTGGGCAATATTCCACCCGAAGATGCTCTCCGGAAGCACCTCCGACATCCCGTTATTGCTAATGGATGTTCAGGCAATGGGAGGAGAGTAGAACTAGTCCAAAGGAGCTCCCTCTAACACGAACGGCGCAGACTTCGGCTTCTCAGCGCCTACCGTCTCATAGAACCACAGAATCATTTAGGTTGGACAAGACCTTTAAGATCATCTAGTCCAACCATTGGCCCTGCTCTACCAGGTCCACCACTACCCCGTGTCCCTCAGCACCACATCCACACGGCTTTTCAACACCTCCAGGGATGGCGACTCCACCACCGCCCTGGGCAGCCTCTGCCAATGTTCGATAACTCTTCCAGTGAAAAAATTTTTCCTAATGTCCAGCCTAAACCTCCCCTGGTGCAACTTGAACCCATTTCCTCTTGTCCCCTCCGTCTGCACAGCCCCTCCTGCTGCGGGCTCGGACCCCTCCGCTGGGTGGGGATGGATTCATAGAATCCTAGAATGGTTAGAGTTGGAAGGGACCTTAAAGATCATCAAGTTCCGACCCCCCTGCCATGGGCAGGGACACCTCTGACTACAGCAGGTTGCTCCAAGCCCCATCCAGCCTGGCCTTAAACACTTCCAGGGATGGGGCATCCACAACTTCCCTGGGCAACCTGTTCCAGTGCCTCACCACCCTCACAGCAAAGAACTTCTTCCTAATATCTCATCTAAATCCCCCCTCTAAACACCATTCATCCAAACAGCACCAGAGGCAGAGGCACAGCACTGCAGGCAGCAGCAAGAGGGAGACCACGGCTCCGAGCCTTACAAAATAAGGTTGCTGGGAAAACCACAGACTTTAAGCAAGGGTGAAAGTTGCTGGCAAGGAAGATTGCACGCTTTCCTGAAAAACTGCCCTGATGTGGTGGGAAGACACTGCGACATAAGGGACGTAACGGAACCGCTTTAAGGAGATCTTCGTGACTCAAGGAGACTTGAATAAAAAAAAATACTCGGAAGAACAGTAAATTACGTATAGCTACTCAACAAGATTAATCCTAAGGGCAGAAGGCCCAGCGCAGCCCACGGCGCTTGGTGGACTCTCCCTCGAGGAACCACGGAAGCGCCTGGAGCAACCTCTACGCCGGCATTGTCGGCTTGTGCAGGGCGAACGTCCCAGAGGACGGGAACAGGGCAAACGTGGTACCTATTTTTATAAAATAGCAGAACAATTGATGACCTGAGAATTTATAGACTGGTCCAAATAGATTAAATCCCCAGAAAAATAGCAGACAAAAACAAACAAAAAAAAAAGAAGCCAAACTAAAAGCAACAATAGAAAAAACCACAAGCACCTGCAAAAGAGCAAGATGAGAAACCACCACCACAAGCTTGCCAATAGAAAAGCATCACAAAGAATTCAGTTTTCTTCTCAAACAGGTGAACTGCCCGCTGGACGAGACACTGCAGGAACACGGTCTGTCCTGCCTTTCACACGGTTATCTGGCACCACGTCCGAGGACTCTCTCGCAATGAGCGTGCCCGATAGCCACAAACCTTTCAAAACAGTAAAGCCTTGTCATATACAAGTAACTCCAGTTCTTGTTTTCCCTCTATGTGAAGGGACACAGATATGATTTTTTAAAGTCAAAATCAAGAACACAGATTTACAGACACAAAATTGAGAATACAGGGATTTGGATTCATTCATTCACAGAAGACACGGCACTCAGTCTGCAGCTGCTCATGGACAAAGCACCGTAAGACTGATGGTTACTGCAGGAAGATTGCCAGAAAACCAGGAACGCAGTGTTGGAGCCCAGGTCCGGCTGCAGACACTGGGATTCCGCAGCAAGGAACTGGCTGGGATAAAGTCTGAATGGGGAAACTAAGAAAATAGACATGAGTGATGCCTGTGTCAAGGGTGGAAAAAAGAAGAAACAAAAATACGAAATAAAGACAGAACCACAAGAAAAGCAGATTTTGAAAAACTAGCCCACTTGACATGTCAGTGGTTTTGAAGGATCGCACGGGCCCTTTGAAACAGACATGCACGATCCGGTGCAGAGGCCACGTTTGTGAGCTCGGTGCTACCTGGCACAAACGGCAGTTACACGCTTGCAAGTGCCCATAAGAAACCATTAAACAAGCAACCCCACGCCTTAGAGCTGACTCACATGAATCCTTACGGATTTGATACTCTCGTAGTACTCACTTCACCGAATTCTGTTCTCACAAACGTTATGACTCACAAAAGCACATGCAAACGTTTGCAAATTCTGCCAGGCACTGAGATATATGTCATCTCTCCTTCGGTTTCAGGGAAGAAAATAGTTACGGTGAAGTCTGGGATACTAAAAGTACAGGAAGGAAAGACTTGGATTACCACCGGAGACGGATGAAGAACTCGCAAAGGTTGGAACTTCAGAAAAGCCGGCAGTAGCTTGGAAGCAAGGAGGGGAGAAGAAAACTTGTAAAAGGAATTGGAACCTTCCCCCAAACACCACAGCAAATCCACTAGAACATCTAGAAAAGGGCTTGCATGAGAACAGTGGGGAAGGCACCGCAGTGAGGAGTTAAACAAAGCCTGGGGCTCTCCTGCTTTGGGGACTGACCTCGCCAGATTTATACAGAGCATTAGTGAAGAACGGTTTAGAGGTTGGTGGGAAAGAGAAACGGGCTAAACCCGGGTCCCATCGCTCTCAGAGCCACCAGCGTCCGCACAACGTGCTGCCGATTCGGCAGTCAGAAGAGGCCTGGCTAAAAAGCCAAGTTACTGACCAGACTGGTCCCGGTGCACCTCGGAGCAGAGCAGACCCGCTGGTCTCTCTCAGCCTGGCGCTCCCACGGGAAGACGAGGCAGCAACGACCTGCCGGCGCCGACAAGTGAGAACCACAACCCGTTAACGGAAACCGGGGCACGTCACCTCCCGCAGCGTTATGCTAGTGAAGACGGGGCTCCCACGGGAAAGGCGCCACTCCGAATGGAGCATCAGCAGGGAGATGGAGAACGTGGGCAACGTGGGCGCCGCGTGCCTGTCCTCCCTGGCGGGACACGCGCGGAGGCGGAGGAGCCAGCCCAGGCGACGGGCAGGACGCGCTGTCAGCTCCCGCTCCGCTGGCTCTCCAGAGGCTCCTCTGCTCGGCAGAAGGAACCTGTGGTGCTCCCTCGTTTTCCCTCGTTTTCTGTAGCAGCACCCGAAAACAACCCACCCTCTGTGGCCTATGGGAAAACGCAAACTATATTGTGATCTGATGTGTATGTTTAGTTGCGGTTTCCTACTTTTCCCTCCCTGTTGCCGAACTTTTAGATGCTCAAGACTTGCTTTCAGGGAAAAGGAAACAGCAAAAAGCCCCTGGCCCGGAACAGTTCCATGCAGCAGCACGGGTGACAGCACCCAAATCCCCTAGCTGAAAGATTAGGGACAAATAAGTGTCCTGATTTTAGACAGAAAACTGTTCTTATTCTTATCTCTAAGTAGCTACTGGTGTTTTTCATTACTGTTTCATGATTTTGCTTGGTACAAGCACAGTAACACACAAATCAAAACTTTAGGGTTTTTTAAAAAACTTCTTTCAATCCCCCATGTTAATTTGGAAGAGTTTAAGCAAGATTTGTCGCCCCCCACACCCCCCTTTTTTTTTTTTGTAGCTACAGATTTTCTCTTAGTTTCTTTGAAAAGCCTCTTTTCACAGCTGGCGTGGGTTTCTAGATTGTTTCCAAACTTCTTATCCCAAGAAACAGCAGGTGGACTCCATTGTCATGGGATTCTCTTCTCTGAACA
This sequence comes from Chionis minor, assembly GCA_013398295.1. Lineage (NCBI taxonomy): Eukaryota > Metazoa > Chordata > Aves > Charadriiformes > Chionidae > Chionis > Chionis minor. The sequence goes on along the minus strand of VZSF01005155.1, from coordinate 805,365 downwards.
GCAGTAATACAGTATTTTACTTCTTTTCCAGTTCCTTATGGGATTCTCTTCTCTGAACAGCAGTAATACAGTATTTTGCTTCTTTTCCAGTTCCTTACGGAGAGGGAGCGCGTGGATAAGAACATTAAACCACGGCACTCCGGCTGTTGGTGCGGGGAGCGGTGCCGGTAGCAGTGGCCACTTTCCAAGCAGGGCTTTGCGCTGCCCCGGGGGCTGTTCGTGCGCCCCCCGCCATGGAGCAGCCCCCCGAGGGAGGCAGCAACCAGGCGCCGCGCAAGCACAGAACGGGGGAGACTCTCATTTACGTACATCGCAAAACACATTTTTCCACACGTGTTAAAACAGCTCTGCATTTCTGAGGGGAACCTGATTTGCTTCCTTCTACACTCCCTGCAGGTAGCTTCCCTGGGATGCATCCCTACCACCTCCTTACGAGCACCAAGGCAAAGGTAATGAGGCAAATGCAATAAATGATGCATATTTCTAAGGTGGTTTACTTTTTAAATGAACAAACTAGAATTAATACTTATATTCCAGAGTTTTCGCCTCTTTCACTGACCTCCCTTTCATTTATTTTTTAAGACTTTCCCGATTGTACATCCATGCAGGAGAAACACATTAGAAATGTTTCAAAGGCGGAGGAGACCGGTGGTCCACGAAGAACACTGGGAAACTGAAAGGAGGCATATGCCTGACGTTCCCAGTTCAGAGCACCGGCCGCACTGGGGAGCGGGGAGTACTCCTGACGTTCCCAGTTCAGAGCACCGGCCGCACTGGGGAGCGGGGAGTACTCCTGACGTTCCCAGTTCAGAGCACTGGCTGCACTGGGGAGCGGGGCGGGCTGTCCAGCGCTGGCATCTCATCCTGTGCCGTTGGCTGCGGTGCCAGCCAGGAGGCAGCTCCGGGTGGGCGCCAGGCTCACCGTTCCACCACCGTGACCGACACCAGGGACGGCTCCAGCGCCCCCAGGACTTTGGTGGGATTATGACGCTCCTCACACCCAAATCTAACGGCTGGCGGCCAGCGAAGGCCCCTTTCCAACTCCTCAGAGCAGCCGTGAAGGAAACGGCAGGATTCCGGTCACATTCCAGCTGCTTTAACCACAGTTTAACTGCAGAACGCTGCCGTGCCTTTTCAGTGGCGTTTGCCACACCTAATCCCAGACTCTGTTCTGAGACATGACACCGGAACAAAGATTCATCAATAAGGAGAAATCGTTTAACGTTTACAAAACGTTTTTGCCATCTTGGACAGACACATCATCTGTGGAAATGCAAAGCCTGACTAATTGCACAATTACCTTGGATAGGACAGGGCCACCAGTTCATCCCAGTTCATTTTCTCCGGAACTATGGCATCTTTATACTCTCATTTCATTCTTTGTGTAAAAAGCCAATATTAAAATACAGCCTAAAACCATGGTTCATTCCCGATATTTGATTCCTGACGAAGATTTACTTAATTTTTATTTTCCCGACTCTCTGACGTACAAGAATGCATTTTACGTTCATATATTCAAGGACTGGCAAACATCCTCATTAGATTCGTTAGCATTTATGGCCTGTCTCAAAATCCCTCAGGAAAAAGGACTCTGTATCCCACCCTCTGTTATGCAGTGTGAATTCCTACATGCCAATATTTTAATTAACATTAGATTGCTTTCTTGTGTCTCCTAGAATTACTTCAATAAGAGAGGACAGAAAGGAAATTTTAAACCTTGACTGTAAAATCTCTTAAGCATTGTGTTTTTCTGTTGAATCTCAGTGGGTAAAATTCAGGGTAGTTCACCCGGAGTTAATGGAAGTTCATTCACAAAAAATTAAAAAAAAAAAAAAGAAAAAGAAGATGCAATAACTTTTCTTCAGAAACAAGATGAGCTTTAATGTCCCTTCCAACCTAAACCATTCTATGGTTCTATGAAATCCAGATAAACACCAATGACGAAATAATACTAATTAAAAAAAAAAAAGATGCTACATCTCAAGAGGCTTCACTTGGAATAGAGGAACAGAAAAATTCAAGGCAGGCTTGATCAGAAAATTATGTCAAAATGGATGTTTATTCCCTGCTTTGCTTTAAAACTTCTATGGACTTACTGGATATTCAGAAGGTAACACCTAGAGCATAACCATTTATATAAAATTCAAAAAATAAATTAAAATAGATAAAAACAGCTGTAAACATTTTAAGACTGTGATTCTGCATTGGCTAGCAAAAGAAAGCTGCATGGAAAAATGAGAGCCATTTTATAGCTGATTTGTAGCGGATATATAAATACTGCTGTAGCTCCACTGACTCACTGGAACGACAGACTGTGTCAGGTGAGGACCTCTCCTCGCTGGGTCGAGTATTTGCACACGCCAGGTCGGAGTTCACCCAGAAATTCAGGGTAAAACTCTATCCACTATCTCCTTAGAAAAGCAGAAGTAACCGAGGATTCAGTGGTTAGAATGTAGTTCATATTTAAAAAATACTTTAAATTAATGTGGACGTACATATGCAGACACACACAAACACACAGACTTATCAAAATAAACCGCTGGCACCACGACGCGTTCATTGCCTGTTCCCACTGCTGCCCACACGGAGATGTGCTCTGCCCTTGGCAACCTCTGGGCTTACCCGTCGTGTGGAGACGTTATTTCCATGTAAAGATGGGAATTTGCAGAAGGACGCACTACCTACAGTTGGTAATAAATTCCACCTTCCACCATCCTGTTCCCCCTTATCTGAAGCGTCCCTCTTTCCATCCGGTTCTGCACCCCACAGCAGTACCAGCGGAGGAGGAGGAAGTCAGGAGTCGGGAATTGCCGACGTTGCGGCGCTCTTTTCCGCTACTTTTCTCTCCTTAGTTCCTGCCTTAGACCACACGGACATACAAGGACAGAGGTTTCAATCCACAAAGACCTGGTCTTCTGCAAGTGACGCAAGTTGGACTGCAAAGCAGAAACCCCCTCTGCAGTACTTGTACAACCTCCCCTGTCCTCCCGCGCAGCTTCTGCAGAATTCCAGAGCGTCAGGGAGGAGTGTTAACCGAACGAGTTAACACGTGAGAAGAAATCAGAGGCACAAATGCCTCTCACACTTCTCCTCCTGCCACCGTGCCGCGAACGCGCTGCGGGGCCCCGTGCAGGAGCAAAACGGCTTTGCCAAGGGCGACCGGCGTGACAGGGACCAGCTGGGCTGATCAGGCAGGAGAAACACCGTGGGGCCGAGTCACACAAAGTGAAGGGTTGGCAGGACCCTCTGGAGATCATCCGGTCCAACCCCCGGCCAGAGCAGGTCACCTACAGCAGGGGCACAGGATGGCGTCCAGGCGGGTTGGGAATGTCTCCGGAGTGGGAGACTCCCCCACCTCTCTGGGCAGCCTGTGCCAGGGCTCTGCCACCCTCACAGGAAAGAAGTTCCTCCTCATGGTCAGATGGAACCTCCTACTTGCGTTATCATCACCTGCTTAACAGCTGCAGACCTGCACATGGCTACGGCCACAGAAATGCTTTAATGGTGTTTTTCTCCTTATGTAATTGGAAACTTATTTGGCTTAAAACCAAAGGTCTCACTCCAATGATTTTGATTAATTATATTAATTACATTATATGAATGGGATTATTTATATACATTAGAGCATTTCTCCTGTTCTGCTTTTCTCTGCCACACAGGTTGAATTGTTATCTCAGTAGAAAAAAAATAAAATATAAAATCCCACCTTTTCAGGGAAAAAAGAACAGCAAATGACAGGAAGCAAATTACTTTGGAAAGAAAAGGGAAAAAATAAACTACAAAAAATTTCTGAGAAGAGGAATTTACCACTTCCATTCATTCTTTGCTTCCCATTTGTGTGTCTGTTTGAACAGAAAATATTTACCGATTTATTTTTCCCCAAGGGCACCGCAAGGAGAGCGACTGAGGAAGCGCACGGCAGCGCTCAGCCCCCGAACGCCGCAGAAGAGGAGGAAGAAGAGGAGCCCCCCTCTCCCGGCAGCTCCCTCCGGCTGCAGCCCGCGACGGCGTCGCTCCCGCTAGCGGCTGGCACGCAAATGGTTAAAGCCAGTGTCTTTCCCAATGTTCTCCCAAGCCAAAAATGTTTACCAGCGGCATCAGCTGCTCTGCCACCTGCATGAAGAGCTGCAAAGCATGAAGGGTGGTGAGGATGATGAGGGGCTGGAGCATCTCTCTGGTGAGGAGAGGCTGAGGGAGTTGGGTCTCTTCAGCCTGGAGAAGAGCAGGCTGAGGGGGGTCTCACCAATGTCCACGAACACTGACAGGGAGGGGGCCGGGAGGAGGGGGCCAGGCTTTTGTCAGTGGTGCCCAGGGACAGGGCACGGGGCAATGGGGATAAAATCCAATATAGGAAGCTCCATCTGACCATGAGGAGGAACTTCTTTCCTGTGAGGGTGGCAGAGCCCTGGCACAGGCTGCCCAGAGAGGTGGGGGAGTCTCCCACTCTGGAGACATTCCCAACCCGCCTGGATAAAGCGGATAAAGCTCTTACAAGTGTGGGATCTCAGTGCGAGGGGACGGCGTTCCCATCAGCCCCGGAAGCTCTGCCACGTGTGGGAATGGTGGGGTCCCCTTCTGCCGGCAGCGCCACGCTCGGGCCAGCGCCGCAGCACCCTGGCGTCCCTCACCAGGGCTCACGTGTGACACGAGCCCCGGCAGCGGGTGACAGCTCGCGGCAGCGACCGCTTCCCATCCGCACCGTCAGGTGGGAGTAGCTTCCCATCGCTTAGGACACACAGAAATCTGGGACTTTTCACAGGAAGAGAAACCTTTCAAATTCCGAATGCTCACGGCACGGTTCTCATATCCCCCGCGCAGCCCACTTGAAGCTTTCAGCGCTTTAAGGAAGAAAACGCGCTTTCCAAAGAGAATAACGAGGGCCAAGAGGGCTGCGCTTAATTGGAAGACCAACTGCACCCAAAGGCTGGGTGGACATCTGCCAGATTCTTCTCGGTGACACTCACTGCCGTTTTGAAGAACTAAAAAAATTCCTACCTTGTGAACCTCCCCCAAACCAACTGCAACATACCGGCCTTTAATATACAGAAATAAATTAGTGAAATGAAAAGTCAATTCAAAAGATAGTAAACATAGAAATGTCATTACATTTTAAGCATGGGTTTGGAAAAAAAATCAAGTTTCCAAATTACTTTTACAAAACCACCACTGTGGTAATGGAAAGCGTGTCTTTACGAAAGCACATGAAGCAATGAAACAGATTTGAAAAATTCTACCCTCTCTGAATAGCAGAAATTCAGAGACTGCGGCCTGGCCAGCTAATCATTTAGTCATTCCAGCCTATTGTTATAAATTACATTTTCCAGACTATTCAAACCGAGCGACGAAAAGAAGAGATAAAGTGTGCACAAAGGTAATAAGCGAAAATTTCTCCTTACTTCAAACATCATTCTGCCTTATTAGTCTCTTACAGAGGAACCAAAAAAGATGACAAAAGTATTGACGATGACGACGCGTGGACCTACATCCACGTTTACAAAAAAAAGGGAGCAGATGGACTTTCTGAAAGTGAAGCGAGGAACCCGCTCCCAGCGCACCCCCACGGCTTCGGCAGGGATGAGCCGACGTCCTCGCTGGCGGCCGGGGCAGTGCTGAGGTTGGGGATGGGAACCCGCTGGTAGCGCACTGGGGGGTCTGGTTGTTGCCGGGCTCTCAGAGCCTTTTCTGTCGGTCCCACCACCCCACCAGCAATGGGCTGGGGACACAGGGAGCTGGGAGGGGGCACAGCTGGCCCCGACTGGCCGCAGGGACACTCCATGCCGCAGGACGTCGCGCTCGGTGAGTAAAGCTGGGAAGAATGAGGACAGGGGGGACGTTGGGAGCGATGGCGTTCGTCTTCCCAAGTCACCGTGGTGGGCGATGGAGCCCGGCTCTCCTGGGATGGCTGAACGCCCGCCTGCCCGTTGGGAGCGGGGAAGGGATTCCTCGTGTTGCTTTGCTCTCGTGTGTGGCTTTTGCTTTACTTAACAAACTGTCTTTATCTCAGCCCATGGGTTTTTCCTCACTTTTACTCTTCTGATTCTGTCCTGCATCCCAGCGGGGGAGTCAGGGAGCAGCTGCGTGCTCCAAGCTCCACTTGGGTTTAAACCACAACACACCCACGCACACCCACACCCCCCCCACAAAACCGCTCACGAGTGTAGAGGGACACACACCCCGCGGCTCGGGGAGCGGGAGGGCTCTCTCCCAGCGGCGGTGGGAAGAGCCAGCAGGAGCATCCCGAGGCTCCAGAGGCACCGGCTCTGCCCCGTGCTCCTCGCCAGCTGCATCCCGGCCCCCCGCACCGGGACCCCGCAGCGCCCGGAGCAGCAGCGAGACCCCATCCCCGTGCCCCCTCCTTACAGCTGGTGTTTGCTGCTAAAACCCGGAGCGGGACAAACCGGCCCCAAAACTGCCATTTTACAATAAAGTAATGACCCTCAACAGCAAATTCTGTTTTCCAACAGACAGATGTGGCAGGAGATTGACATCTCCTCTCCTTCCTCCCTCAAAAAGCATGTTTGTGCAGTGTAACAATTCACAGAAATACTGGAATAAATACCATGAATATTCAGGTCACCTGCCTTTCAGACAACATAACGTTCATAACTTAGAATTAGCAGACATGTAAGTTGTATTATATTTTTTGCTAATCATTGTGCATTCACTAGTCTGATATTTTCAGAAAGAAAGTTTTCAAAGTTATTAATTTCTTTAGAAGCAGAAGTTGATGGACACAGACAAGTACTTCTACTTGCGCTATAAGCTTCTTCTCCAAGTACATATATATGACTTTTTGTCTCATATATATTCCATTATTAGTTTCAGTAAAATGATTTACAGGAAGTTCTAGTGAACATAAGGGGAAAAGGAGAAAATGAAATAACAATGAAGCAACTCCTTATAACTCTGAACGTTCCCTTGACCCAGAAATCCTTCAAGCAGAGGTGTAATTTCAGGCACTTGAACGCCACTGTAACTCCAGTGGAAATTGCTCCTGCAGGTGTAAGAATATAAGGCTTTCTCTCGAAGAGAGACTGAAATTCTCAAGTACTAAGCAGACAGCAAGGATTTCACACATCTTAAATGAAAAGAACTCCTCGTGGTTTTTTCTCATGTTATTTTACACCCTTTATGTACGTATGTTTTTAGCTAATACAAGTCTCTGACAGGGATTCTGGAGTTCTTAACTTTCACTTCAAAACACCGCGTTGAGGATGGACTAAAATTCCTACTGCCACAAAGATTTATACCAATTGGAGAGTTAAGCATCCAAACAAGTGTCAGTAAACAAGATGTTAATTTGTGTCTGGCCTAAGATTTAATTCCCTCCAAGATGGGAAAAAACCCAAACAACCAAAAAAGAAACTCCAAACCATAAAAATTGCCTCCGTTTTGGAGTGGGAGGGATGCTCGCATTGGGTTCTGCACTTGGTCTGACCACACCACAGCGGACTGAACGTGCACACAAGTGCACTGGCTCCTCACGCCCCGCTCCTGCCCGGGGAACTCCAATAAAGCTGCTCCACCAACACCTCCATCCAGCCAAACCGTCTGAGGCATCGTTACAACGGCACCTACACGAAAGTGGGCTATGAAATTTAATCTTCAGGAGTGAACTTATTTTTTAAGTTTATAAAAGTTTAAGACAGACAACTTGCTTACGTCAAATAAACCCAAGCAATTAGTTCTTCAAATGGAATTGAATTCTCATCTCGAGAATTCACCTGCCAGCATTTTACAACAAAATTCACCCTTCGACGTGGTCCTAAGAAAAGGGCAACAGTGCAAGGAACAAAAGCTTTCACGTGCTAGTGGACTCCGGCAATTCTTCGAATTCTGGCCATTCAGTGATAACGGAAACGCACGTCACATGGTGAGCAGGCACCGACCCACATCGAGTAACGTGTACTTTTAAAACTTTAATAATGAAAAATGTAGACGGTTATAATATGACCTCCAAGGCTCAAGAAGCTGCCCTGCATAGAACCTTTATTCTTGCAACTTATTAATTAGTCTAAAATGCATTTTGTATACTACTTCTGACCTCATAAAGCTATCATTTACATTTATTAGCTTTAGTAGAGCATATTCTTTAAAACTAATGGTATATCCTAATAGATAAAAACCAGAACAAAAGTTCAGGTATCATCTTTGGGCTCGTTACACCATTAATCTAAAAGATGAAAGAGGACATCAGTTAATTCTTATGTTTTGATGCTCTTTTACTGTTTTTTTCTCCTGAAAAAAAACCCCAAAACCCATCCCAAAAATTTAAGATGTTACAATTACTCATAGTCTCCTGCTTCTTTACACAGTTATTAAAACTGGAATCAGACCCTGGTTCTGTACTATTGAGATAATCCTCTGACTAGTGAATTCCTCACACCTGGCAGAACTGTGCTACACAAACTACTTTTTCCCCAAAATGTGGAAATACAATTAGATTTTACTTATTTAATAAAATAATCAATTAGCCAAAACCTCCTCCTCATTAAAAGTTCTCAAAATCTTACCTTTGACCTGATTGTATTTTGTCACTTTACTTGTTCACAAGCAAGACAAGAACGTATTTTATAATGACAGAAGTTTCAGAAAAAGAGAGGGTCCCTCAGCTATCAGCGCTGCATGGTACTGCGTAAGGTTGTAGCTTATGTTTTCCTAAAGCCTCTTAAACTACGTAATCTACTATTAGAATATAGAAAATCTGAGACAAATACAGCAGTCTCTGGCTTCGCAGCAAACCCCATCACACTTAAAAACAAAGGCACAGAAGTCAATGTTCAAAACCATATTAAAAAAAATAGGTTGCCAGATGCAGTCACAGAATTTGAAATAACCCACACCACGTATTTATTGAGTACACTGTGTAAATTGCGCACGGGGGAAGAGGAATAATTTAGGCCTGAGTACAGAAAAATATTATTTCATTTCCAATTCAGATACGCAGTAAGAGACAGATGACACAGAAAGAAAGAAAACTGTCTCCTCTTCAACTATAAAAAGGATGTAATTTGTCAGAGGGAAAAATTAACCAAGGGTTCATATAATAATGTTTAGTTTTATTTATATACATAAAATAAAATATTGCATAAAGCATCCTTCATTGTGTTTCCTTGCAGTGTAATTTTTTTAATCTTTGTTGTCGCTAGTTAAAATTCGGACAGGAAACGATGCACCTCAGCACGAAGCAACACCCTGCGTGGGCTGCGTTTCTACGCCCTCAACATCTGCTTTTCCATCTGAGAAGCGGCGGCAGGATGGCTTTTCTCTGCAGCGACACGGCGAAAGGAAAATCCTGACTTCCAACCCAGTGCCGCCATTCCTGAAAGCTGGGAGAATGTGCTCCGAGAAGGCAATGTTCACGTTACTTTCATTAGGAAACATAACTTGCTGCAGGCAGCTTTACTTTAGAAAATATCAGCAGATATTCTCAAAACATAAAAAAATGGAAAAATATCCGGTAATGATTTTTTGAAAGCGCTGAGCTGTGAATATCCATATACATATTTTCACTCGCTTTATTTGATGTGCTTCAAATAGCCAGACAGGCACTCAAATAAATTTTTAACCTTATGGACCCTGGTTCTCAAGAGTTTGTTTTGGACAGGATGCTGATTTCAAGTGTGCTCTGACAACAGCAGCCAGGAGCGACGCTGTACGATGAACCGATCACCACCTGCATTAGAGCTCTGGGCACATTAGGGAGAGAACGATGCAGTAAATTTATCTGTGACGTCTTGGAAGGTCATGAGATCTTTTATAACACCATTCTTGGATCCTTGAGCCCAGGCTTTGAGATTTCTCTGTTGGATCTTTTTTTCCTCAGTCCAATTTAAAAATAGCTGGGGTTTTGTTGTTGTTTTGGGGTTTTTTGTTTGTGGATTGTTTTTTTTTTTTTTAAATTTTTTAAAATTCTTTCTACGACATTGATACCATTCTCCACATTTAAGAAACTGGGGAAGGCTGATGGAGTGGATTGGAGTTCTGTGTGCACGTTTTGTGTTTGTAGGGTGTTTGTGATAAGGTAGAAACCCAACGCACACAGCCGGAGCTGGTTCTGCCGGGTGGCGGGGCTACAGGATGCCATTTCACTGCCCAGCTGGGTGCCCTCCATGCCCGTGGCACTGAGGAATGACATGGAGAGAGCGCAGAGATGGCCACCTAGAACTAAAAGAGGCGCGTAGGGCATCGTTTCAAATCCAACATCGCCCTCCGTGAGCCCCTATGGACGCGTCCGGGGGAGCGTGAGAACACGAGGGAAGATCCAGCAGCTGCCCCCCCGCTTCCAGAGACGCCGCGTGCTGCCGCGCCGCCGGAGCTGCCGGACGGTGCCAGCTGCCACGGGGACTCCCAGCCTTCCCCTGACATCGCACCTGGAAAGAAAATCGGCTGCACCCGGGAGCGTTGGCCACTGTCCCCTAAAAATGTCACAGAAGGAACAGGCACGCTGGAAAGGTGTCTCCTTCTCCTGCAATTTTGCTGCTGCCGATAAACAAAGATCTTTCTGGATTCGTTAAATATATAATGACAGTTCTAAGGAACGCAGCTGCTGACTCTGCCACTGCTGCTAACGCCACGCATGGCCAGACCAGGTTCCCCCGCGCAGGCTCTCGCCTGCGGCTGTTGCTGGCAACCGGCAAACTCTACAGCGCACACAGACCACTACACTCATCACTCTTACTTTATTCCTCACTTTGAAATCCGTATCAGAGATTTTAGATTTTGGAAAAAATTAAAGATTTCCATTTTTGGAAACACTCCGAGACCCCTGAATACCGGCGTCTGGTACAATATTCCTTACAAAGGGAAAAGTCCCGTGGAATTGCACGGCTCAGCCCCTTTGGCAAGTATGGGCAGAACCGGAGGGAAATCTGCACCAGGCACACGCTGGGCCGCCGCTCTCCGTCTCCAGGATGAACAGCCCTGGGCAGGAATTATTTGTAGGAAGATCCTCACGGCTGGAGCAGGGTGGCCAAGTGCTCAGCTGTGAGTTCTGGCTGCGTTGGGCCAGCAGGGAACCTTCCATTTCACATGTGGAAGGAGGAGAGGATCATTCTCGTGCCAGACTTAGACCTCAAATTAAGAGTTTGGCACATCTCTACGTCTATCTGACATGAAACACTCCTCAGAAGGTTTAGGGTGAATAACTGTATTTAACAGCGCGGTATTTACTAGAATTTTATTCATAAGAAACTTTATTCCCCAAGAACTGGGCAAGAACTGCTGGAATTTAGCGCTTGGGGAATCTGACGCAAGTGGAGCAGTTGTTGAGGGGCAGACACAGACCCACACAGAGGTCAAGGACACGGAGGGCATGGCCAACGGAGGCGCACCCAACGCCTACTCCGGAGTCTGGCGCCGGGCTGGGACCACACGGACCGCTGGGCAGGCACAGCGCTCGGCCGGCAGAGCGGGGCCACGCGCGCCACTCCGCGCCCTCCGGCCGGTGACACGCCGCACAGCAGATCTGACAAAGTTTTCATTAAATCGCTCCAGTAATGAACCTCCCAGCAAGGAAGAAACAAAGCTGCGCGGCACATGCTATATTCGATACTGGCCACACAAATTTCTGTGACAAACAAAGCATTTGAGAAGACCCGCAGCTATTTCCTAGGCAAGGATTCTGGCAGCTCCGCTCATTTTCAGACTTGCGTTTAGAAAAGCATCAACGCCAGTCACCAAAAATCCAGTTTTCAAATAGCACCTCCAAAGTTTGCCTTCACATAATAGTTGGTTGTCACACACTAACTAGGGACATGCTGCTTCAGGAGAGGGACATGGCCGCCCCAGGAGAGGGACTTGGCCACCTCCACTGGCCGGCCGGCTGCCCCGTGCCCGCGGGCTCTCCGAGAAGCTGCTGCAGCGCGTCAGAGAGACAAGCGCCACAGCAGATGACTGAGAGATGAAGCTGTTGCCTCCTTCCCACCAGGAAACACTCGGATGATGCGATTCTTTCTAAATCTGTGACAAATAAAGCTCCTCAAAGAACGACTCAAGCTCAGCAAAAGCGCTTGGGACATTCCAAGCTACGAGAGCAACAGAAGCGACAAGAGACATTTTAAAGCAGGTTGTGTTAAAAAACCTCCCTACCCAAGGCTAACGATGAAATCACTTCTCAAAGTTCAAACAAGTAAATTTTTTTCCTGAGATCATAAAGGCTAGTCTGAGACATAACTGGGCAGCTCTGACTAGGAGAGGGGACAGCAAAGGGCCAAGAAGATGCTCAGGGGCTGGAGCATCTCTCTGATGAGGAGAGGCTGAGGGAGTTGGGTCTCTTCAGCCTGGAGAAGAGCAGGCTGAGGGGCATCTCATGGATGCTGAGCAATACCTAAAGGGAGGGGGCCAGGCTTTTTCCAGTGGTGCCCAGTGATGGGAAAGGAGGGAACAGGCACAAACTGGAACACGGGAAGTTCCATCTGACCATGAGGAGGAACTTCTTTCCTGTGAGGGTGGCAGAGCCCTGGCACAGGCTGCCCAGAGAGGTGGTGGAGTCTCCCACTCTGGAGACATTCCCAACCCGCCTGGACGCCATCCTGTGCCCCTGCTGTAGGTGACCTGCTCTGGCCGGGGGTTGGATGGGATGATCTCCAGAAGTCCCTGCCAGCCCCGGGGATTCTGGGATTCTGGGATGTTTGCCTTTTATCACAGACTTTCTATTTCGACTGTATTCCCCAACACCTTTGAACACTCATGGCAATTAGTTATTAAAGGTTCTCCTAGAGACCATCACCAAAGCCCACGGAGCTCCGGATGAACAGCATCCCATCGGTTACCCCGGAGTCGCTGGGGGTGTGCAGTACCCTCAGCTGCTCAAGGACAGTTTCACCGCGCTGCGTACAAACAGGCAGGCAAAGGCAAACTGCAAAGGAAACAAGTGGTAACCACAACAATAAAGTTGTTCCTATTTTCAGGGTCCATTAATAGCCATGTAATAAACATGAGGAATTTTTTAAAGAACGTTTACAGATAGAGCAAAATATGAAGAGACTGTTTTTCAAGGTCCGTGGGCAGCCTGCTGCTACCGCTTATTCTACAGCTGAAAAATGAGGATATGTGCATCAGTAGAGATAGAATTTGCTACACCTGGAGAGAAATGTGCGGGAAAAGTCCTTCTTCAGACCAGGAAGGAGACACAGGAACTGCAATTCAGAACGAATGCCGCACTGACAAGCTCTTTCCTGGTAAAACTATCAGCTCTGGTGAACGAGCGCTTTTGTTGTATTTCAAAGCTTAATAAGAGACACCACCATCATGACGTGATCCTTCCCCGCTCAGCACCGGCTCTGAGGAAAACTGCCTGGGACATCCGCAGTGCCTGACGAGGAGGGAGGCTCCTCAGGCAGCAGGTGAGGGCTCTCCTCCTCCTCTTCCTCCTCCGTGTATCTGAATCAAGGGGAGAGCGCTTCTCCCTGAAGTTTAGTCACACAGTGTAATGAGACAAAAAAGCCCAATGAAATTCTTGCTCATCTGATCCTGCCATTTTCCCAGCGTGACATATTCCTTATTTACCAGTAGCAAAGAAGTCAGTCGAAATTAAATTAGAGTTTTCCCTTCACACAACTCAAGAAAAAACACCCCATTTTTATTTTCTTGTTCTCTAAAAGCATGCTCATGATAGGCAATAGGCAAGTCCTTGCATTGCTGACTCCAGTATGCCAAGTAGAATCCTGAAATGAAACGGTTTATGAGGAGGCTGAATTTTAAGTAGTATATTATAGCTGTAAATATAAGCCAACAACTCCTGCTATATAACCCATTACAAATGTGCTAAGCAATCAAAATTCAATTAGATTTAATCCACTAATGTTCAAGAGACATGTCAAAGCCATGTTTATGAGAAATAGTCAGAAATCACTGTCCTTTGACTACCAATGAAGATACTTATTTAAGGCAGAGTTATCAAACCCAAGAATCCATTGTCCAAACTAGACAATTATTTTGACTATTTCTCAATTTGACTTCAACTTGAAAATCTGGAAACCCTTTCATTACTTTTCATTTAGCATCAGCAGCATTTCTGATTAGGATGCTTTATAAATGATGGCTGTTCATTAGTCACTGGTATAATTACAACCCACATAATTGTTCAAGTGAGACTTGAACAGTGGTATTTTAAGAAAGCTTAAACCTGTGGTGTTCTCCAGAAGCATTCGATACAACTGCAAAGAAAGCACTTGTGTAGTGCGATCGCTCCGTCTTCCATGTCATGTTTCCAATTCATGTTTAAAGGTAGGGGAAAAAATGTTTATGTTGATGTTATGTTATGATGTTATGTTGAAAAAATGTTTGCCGATGACACCAAGCTCGGTGGCGCGGTTGACACACTGGAGGGAAGGGATGCCATCCAGAGGGACCTGGACAGGCTTGAGAGGTGGGCTAAGGCAAATGGCATGAAGTTCGACCAAGCCAAGTGCAGAGTCCTACACCTGGGACGTGGCAATCCCAGGCATAAATACAGGCTGGGCAGAGAATGGCTGGAGAGCAGCCCTGAGGAGAAGGACTTGGGAGTGCTCATGGATGAGAAGCTCAACATGAGCCGGCAGTGCGCGCTGGCAGCCCAGAAAGCCAACCGGATCCTGGGTTGCATCAAAAGAAGCGTGGCCAGCAGGGCACGGGGGGTGATTCTCCCCCTCTGCTCTGCGCTTGTGAGACCCCACCTGGAGTACTGTGTCCAGCTCTGGAGCCCTCAACACAGAAAGGACATGGAACTGTTGGAGCAGGTCCAGCGAAGGGCCACTAAGATGATTAGAGGGATGGAGCACCTCTCCTATGAGGACAGGCTGAGAGAGCTGGGGCTGTTCAGCCTGGAGAAGAGAAGGCTCCGGGGAGACCTGATAGCAGCCTTTCAGTATCTGAAGGGAGCCTACAGGAGAGCTGGAGAGGGACTCTTTGTCAGGAAGTCTAGTGATAGGACAAGGGGTAATGGTTTTAAATTGGAAGAGGGGAGATTTAGATTAGATATTAGGAAGAAGTTCTTTACTGTGAGGGTGGTGAGGCACTGGAACAGGTTACCCAGGGAAGTTGTGGAGGCCCCATCCCTGGAAGTGTTTAAGGCCAGGCTGGACGGGGCTTGGAGCAACCTGCTCTAGTGAGAGGTGTCCCTGCCCATGGCAGGGGGGTTGGAACTTGATGATCTTTAAGGTCCCTTCCAACTCTAACCATTCTAGGATTCTATAAATGCCTGTAAACTGTATATGAATTTGCTGGCATCAACCAAAACCACTGAAGCAACCCGAAAGCCTTCACAGAATCCCAGAATCACTTGGGTTGGAAGAGACCTTCAAGATCATCGAGTCCAACCAGAAACCTCTGCCAAACCCACCCCTAACCCATGTCCCTCAGCACCACGTCTGCCCGGCTTTGAAATACCTCCAGGGACGGCCATTCCACCCCCTCCCTGGGCAGCCTGTGCCAATGCCTGAGAACCCTTTGGGTAAAGAAGTTTTTCCTCATATCCAATCTAAACCTGCCCTGGCACAACTTGAGGCCATTTCCTCTTGTCCTGTCGCTTGTTCCTTGGGAGAAGAGATTGACCCCCCCTGGCTATAACCTCCTTTCAGGGAGCTGCTAAGTTCAGTAAGAGGAGCTCAGCGCGTTCAATAAAGGAAGTTTTACAGAAATCACTATGGCTATAGGCAAGCAAAGGAAAGACCAAAAAAAGCCAGAAAGAGCGACCGAAGAGCCGCTCACCCCAAACCACCCGCATGGCAACGCACAACCCTCCGCGGCGTCAGCGCCCCGCGCAGCCCGCCCGGCCCCCCACACCTCACGCCACACCAATGGGGTGGCAGAACATGCGTCACGCGGGGAAAACTGCCTTTAAAAAGGTTTTAAACCTCAACTTGTAATTTTTCAGCCTTGCTCCTTAAACTTATTTACGCTCTCAACCAATCGAAGGCACAGATAATAGAATTTAAACAGAAGTAATTAGCGAAGCAGGTATATCCGATAATTTGCGACTGTAATTACACACACAAAATTAGAAACAACCTTTAAGACGGAAATATTATTAATAGAGTAACTGGCATCGTCAGGAGACAGTAATGATTTACGGAATGTCAAACTTGGGATGTGTGAAATATGAACAATTTTTACACTTCTGATCTGTAACTTGATTTTCAGCAAAAACTGCACCTCACCAAACTGCGGAACAGACAAATAAATGCACGGCCTGTGATATGACACGGGTACATCATTAACTACGTCTATTTGGCATTTCCCTCCTTCCATTCCAGCAGAGCAGTCAGCACTCAGAACCAAATCACACCCCACGTCAGATCTCCTCAGCGTTTTAGGAATAATTAAGTTGCCGAGCAATGCGTTGGGGAGTCAAGCGGTTGCCCAGAAGTTCGTGTTAAATTTAGTAAATTGTTCTGATTAAAAAAATAAAAAACGAAGACAGGATTTTAATTTAAAATGCCTTAAATGCAACAGTTATCTTGATTTGGAGATTATTTTTGTTATTTTAAGATTGAAAATGAGTATTTTCCGTTCAGTGAAAGTAAAAGTTTTGCATAAA
This sequence comes from Chionis minor, assembly GCA_013398295.1. Lineage (NCBI taxonomy): Eukaryota > Metazoa > Chordata > Aves > Charadriiformes > Chionidae > Chionis > Chionis minor. The sequence goes on along the minus strand of VZSF01005155.1, from coordinate 788,846 downwards.
GAAGCAGATTTTATGTAATGTTTTACTCATGTTTTCAAGAAAAGAGAGACATGTTTTCAAGCTGGTTTTCCAACACTCTGATTTAGTAAAAAATCAGTTACAAAATGCAACTTTCTGTTCAGCTTTACTCACCATCAGCTCACTTTTAACCACCTCTGAGTTCAGGTCTACATCAAAACCGGCCGCCGCGCACATACAGCCATCTGTATAGGTATATGCGTGAATGAAAAGCAGTAATAGCTGCTACAGAATTTGGGTTTATTGCATCTCACTGATTTAGCAATGAAAAATAATTCCACATTCTCTTTAAATCTCTTTGCTATGTAAGATCGTCTGATAATTTTTTTACTATAACGCAAAGAAATAAATGGTAGGAAAGCAGTTTACCTTCCATCTCCTGATAAAGTGGCTACGTTACTGCCCCTGAATCCAATGTTCCTCCAGTGACGGGGGCCATCGGACCCCGGGTGAGACCCGTCCAGGTGACGCACCACGAGCCACCCGCCCGAAGCCGTTCTCTCACCGTTGTCCAGCCGGATCCTGGCACGCCTCGTTAAGGCACCACGTGGGTATCGCACGATGAAAGCCTTCCTCACCAAAATCTAAGACGCTCGGTTCTGATGTTGAATCTCTTTTAAAATGATCAAAACACCACTTTAAATGAGATCAATGTCTCATTTGTTTTACACGCCAAGAAAATATTACCACAACTTTGAAAAAAGCTGTAAAATGATCGAACGCTTCCTTCCACCACAGCTTCCAGAAGAACGTCTCATTCTCCCAGCAAGTACCCAAGGAGGATTACAATTTCTCTTCAAATTAACTTAGATTTGTGTTACTCAGTCTCTTTTCTAACGGCTACATCAGTTTTCCCATGAGGTTCATGGTACCGATTAAGCCCGAACACGTTACAACCACAGTCACGGCGGGAATGTGAAGGTGTAGGTTGTCGGAACCCCATGGACACGAAAAAGCCAAGTGTAGGTGCACAAACACATCCTTTAACAACGGCAACGTACAGCATTTTACATCCCATTATCTGATGGACTGAAAGGAGTGTCTGCCATTCTTTGTCACACCGTGCCTAAACAAATTTAATTTTAATTACTTTTAATTGGTCGGTTTATAGGTTTTGACTTTCTAACCTGACCTTTATGCTTTAGTAGAGAGTCAGGAATAACCTTCTAGACTCCACTGAAAGTTTAGACAAAAAAAATGCAGATATATACTACACACTAGGACTGCAGCATATTGTATATATAAACTACAAATTCCATTTGTAAATTTAGAGCTGTTTTCACAACAGATAAAGCAAGAACCTTGATTTTCTAATGAACTTCCTTTTAATACAACGTTTCCATCCAGATCAAAACCAAATACTGAACTTTCACAGGTGTTTTTGGTGCCAAGAGCCTTCTGTAAATACTTTAGGCCGTGAATACATCCAGGGAGCAGGGAAGATGGCAACAACCACTTGCTTTCCAAAAGCAAACTCCACAACTGCTGGCAGCACCACGGAGGAACGAGCGTACAGCGCTCGACGGCGCAACCGCTTGAGTCAACGATCCCGTCTCCAAAAGCCATAGAGGGATGTCAGGGGAAAGTAAAGCAAAACTAGGGCAAATGTACACGCGACTTTCCCCAGTGCTCTTCTAGACTCTGACTCTTTCCACTAAAGCTCCTTCCGGAGCCACCTGGCTTCTATGTATTTCTGAGGGAATTTTCCATGTGGCCTCGAACCCGCCTGCGCCGTGCCCACACACACCACTGCCTGCAGCATTTGTGCTTCACAAAAACCCGCCCTTCCTTCGGTTTACTTAGAAACCAGCTTCTACCAGATCCCGCTGGTATTCTCCAGCTACTCAAAAATATAAATAAAGTTTATTAAATTACAAGCGCTAAATATATTCCCATTGTGTTCACGTGAGGATGTGCCCGTACGCTTAACTACCAGCAGGCAAACTTGGACTTTGTGATAGCTATTTAGCATCAAGATGTGCCTATAAAAATACATTTAAAAAAAAAATTGCCAAATTATATTTCAGTATATTAAAAATTAATGCCTAAGAAATTAGAGGATGTAAACATGTCAGCTTGAAATGCAACACATACTTTAAAAGCTAAAGTGATTTGAACACTTAAAATAAAGATTAAGACCAACTGGTATGATTTTGAACATATTCTTGCTGTAATGTTAAAATTCTTGCTGCTGTTGAAGAAGTCTCATCACTCCTTGCAGCGATGTTACAGTTAAAATAAAGATTAAGACCAACTGGTATGATTTTGAACATATTCTTGCTGTAATGTTAAAATTCTTGCTGCTGTTGAAGAAGTCTCATCACTCCTTGCAGCGATGTTACAGTTAAAATAAAGATTAAGACCAACTGGTATGATTTTGAACATATTCTTGCTGTAATGTTAAAATTCTTGCTGCTGTTGAAGAAGTCTCATCACTCCTTGCAGCGATGTTGGGGGAAGACACCCCCACGAGGCTGGCGAACAGGCTGCACCGTAACCGGGCATCTATGAGTAGAGATGTACCACCCCAGCTCTGCCCCTTTGCTGCTGCTGCTATCTGCTTTGCTTGGTCAATAAAATTGAAAATTAGCAGTAAAACTTTAAAAAACAAAATAAAAAATACAGAATAAATCTCAGTAACTCACTTCGTACTAAAAAATGTGTGCGTATGTTTATATAGATATAATAAAAAGACTTAAGACTACAAGCACCTGATTTTCCTTTTGCATTAATTTAACTTGCATAGCTGTGAATGGATACCACTAAATTACCTACACCTCCAAAGCACACCGTTATAATTTGACTAGTTTTTTTGGCACACACGACGGTCACGTCACGATGGGGGCCAGCCCCGCTGCCCAAGCACTGCTGCTCAGCTGCCAGGGAAACGCGCCATCGGAAGGGAGACAGAAATGAAGTACTCCAGAGCACTCAGTCCCAATAGTGAGAAAAACCCCACGACATTCAGTGGCCTCTCTTTTTAAAAAATTAGAGCAAATATATACCGCTTAAATACACCTAATAAATGACATGCTATAGGTATTCGGCAGTTACAGCGTAATCAATGCAAGTTGATTTGTAAATTGTACAACTTTTTTTTTTTTTTTAGGTTTCATTTATGCTAGAAAATCCGGGAGATGAAAGATCCCCCGTATGGTTTTCCTTTTGAGAAGAAAGGGAAAAAGCACCCCCAAATCCCAGTAGTGCTGCAAGTGACGGGGAGAGCAAGAGGGGCGGGCAGAGTCTGCGGCGCCTCTGGCTGCACCGCGGCGCGCGGAGGAACGTGGTTTTATTTTCTCTTGACTCTTGCAACTTGGAACTGGAAGACCAGCGATGCCATCAACTTTTGGAAGACATGCTGTGTTTTGTCTTTTGGAAGGAAGTTGACTGTTATTTATTTATTTTAAGCAGAGCGCCAAGTCCTGTTGGCGATGGCTTCTGCAGCCAAGTACGTCATCCCTGACGAGCCGCTCTGATGGAAAGTCCATAAAATGCAGCTTCTTTGAATGGGGAAGATTTCTATTATGAAAAATCTCTTCCAAGCTGAAGTCAAAATTATGGAGTGCAGTTTAAGGGAAAAGGACATTATTCAAGCAATACCTCACAAAAACCCTACCGGGACTCGTCGCTGTTAGTGACCCGGTTGGTAACGCTCCTTGGGAGAGCCCGAAACCCGCCTGGAAGCCAGGCTGGCGTGTCCCGGTTTCTCCCGGTCTCCTCTTGGACCTTTCTCACTTGAGGTAGAGATGTGAGGGTCTCAGTGGGGTTTTCAAGTACTACTGTAATGTATTAAAAACCTTATTTACTGAAAAAGCTTAAAGCTTTCCTAAAGTCTGTTTCTCTGAACATATGAACTCTCATGAACAGCTTCTTCCCTGTTTCATTATAAAATTATTTTCACGGTATCATTTAATAGCAAGTGGACAGAAATAGAAGATTTCAGGAAGAAAAAACAAACAGCGAGAAGTAAGCTTTGCATAGGTGTGACACGCTGCTGAACAGCCTTATTTTTAACAGCTGTGTTTTATATTTCATATAAAAATTAGAGGAGAGCTGGCACATTCTCAATGTTAATGTTAAAGTTCATACACAAGTACCTTGGGCCAAACGTAGCGGCACATCGGGGACCGTGGGCGCACCTCGTCCGGGCAGGATCCTTCCTCCCAGCCCTTCCTGCACCGTCGCGGCAGGAGAAAGGGCGACACTGGGCAATGGGGGTGGCTGAGAGGGGGAAAATCCCTTTAGCAAAGCTGGGGAGAAATGTGCAAGCTTCCTTGTTTTGTGCAGGTCTGGGAAGACTACAGCCGAGCGGAGGAAAATCTGTTCTGCGTCACCTTTTGTCCCGTAGTTGACACAGCCACTACGGGTTTTGCGTTTCTACCACCGCCACAGCCCTGCCCCGGGCACGCTGCCGCGCGGTGCCGAACACACGGACACAGAGACACGTTCTTCCACTCGCAGCCCCGGATTTCCTGAAAAATCATGTTTGCCAAAAAAAAAAAAAAAAAAAGCAACGTGGAACCTCAATGTATTTTACACACACAAATCTCTGGTAATCTGCTGCTTTGCCTCCTGTGGTGGCTCTTCCTTCAGCAATTCCGCTCGTAGCCAAGTTACTCGCTACTGGTTCAAGTTTCCCTTCCCGGCATTCCCAGCACATTCACACAGGCAGGTAACTTAATTGCTCGGCTAAAATTACCCAAATGAAAGTTACAGCCGTGAAAGAGGAGTGAAGGGGAAGAAAAGGAGAGGGTGGGCAGCAGCAGAAGAGCTCTGCCGGCTGCTGCCAGGCAACACCGTGCCTTCTGCTGTTGGTTTGGGGTTTTTTTTTAAAATATGACCTTAGTTTGTATTTTCGTGGTTTTGGTTTTTGAACAAGCTCGTCCTTGTTTGCATATTGTCTTGTCAGAGCATGAAGTGCAGATCATCTGTATCCCGATGAAAGGTGCGCGTGATGAATGCGTGTTCAGAAACAGTCCAGAGATCTGTAAGACTGATGTCATTTTTATGATTTTAATAATCATAACTCAATTTTATTGACTTGTACATTTGTGAGGAAACTAATTAACTTTTAAATGTAGCGTCTCCTTGGGGAAAAAAACTCGTGTTATAGATTGAAAAAAATTATGATTCAGAGCTCCCAACCATGATGGAGCGGTGGTGAAATTAATGAAAGTGAAGACAAACAGCAGCAAGATTAAGTGAAATTTGGCTTGAATTCCGATCACGTACTTAAGAGCCTCTCAAAGTCTATACCTCAAACCTACGAGTGACTGGCCCTTTTTTGGAAGGACAACCTTTTTTTCCTTAGAAGCACTAGATTGAAGACTCCACTAAAGAAAACAGGGATAAAGCCACAGAACAATATACCATCAACACTAAAAAAGGTCAAGTTTAAATATCCGTTTCTGCCAGGCGAGAACCGCACGTAGGCAGTGGGCAGCGCCGTGACCGAAAGACAATTATTTCTGGCTTGATTAACTTTGTGTTGTGCCACTGACTCTTCTCACAAATCTTGTATTCTTCTACAATAGAGACAAAAAGGAAGAAACTGGGGCTCAAACGTACGTGAGATGACGCCCATGTTGCCCAGAGGAGCAATCAGTTCAAACCAAACTCTTTACACTGACTTCACCTAAGATCATTTCTGGGTAAAACCATGCCTGCATATTTATTAAGATATTAAAGAGGGATTTAGTGTGAAATAAGTTCTGAAATGACAAAATATGGTTGAAGTTATACCTAAGGCTGCTCAAACATACACTGTTTCTTCATGTAAGCAAAATTTCCAAATCCTAACAGTATGGTTTTTGGCCTATTTAAAAAAAAATTTTTTTTTTGATAAAAAATTTCTTCAAAGGCTTTTATGTGATGATAATTCAACAGTTTAAATACACCCTGTTAGCAAGCCAGTACACCGAACTGTGCTGAAAACCACAGCAGAGGATGCTTTACAAGTAATTCCTTTGGAAATGCTAGAAAGCAGGGAGGCATTTAAGGGGAAAAAAGTGATGACCAAACACAAAGCAGAAAGTTTCACTTCATCAATTAACTTTATCAATTAGATACTTTCCAAAGGTTACAACTTTCTGAGCTGAATTAAGAGTCTAATTAAGCTGGCTGCAATAAAGATGACTAAGCTTCATGAGAAATGGCAAGTCTATATTACCCCTTCTCATCTCACCGCGGTGCCAAACCCCAAAGCTGACAATCCGTGGGAGGGAGCGCTTTCTGCTTCCACTCCCAGTCACCCATTCCTTTGAAAAGTCTGAAATCTGTGCCCTGTTCTTTAATTTACTAATGCACTCTGGAATTACATTAATAATAGAGAACTGCTACAGGACTTTTGTGTATTAGTTTTCTGACAAATTCTGTTATTCAAGGTCACTCCTACAGTTACATTTTCCTTGTGGGCAGGCACAGGTGCCTGCTATGACCGTTAAGAAAAATCCTCTTTTTTCTGGCGCATTAGTGTCAACAAGTATCAGGAAGCGCACAGAGATGCCGGGCAAAACTGTCCCACGGCGTGACCTTTCCGTCGCTGAGGGAGCACTTGCAGCATCGCACACGATTCCCAGGTAAAAACATGTTTATTTGGCACCTATTGGAAACGGGCTGCACGCCACCGTGGCAGACGGCCCCGAGTGTTACCCACGAAACTACCAGGTAGCTCGGGAGAGGCAGAGTCACGGGCAGGGCTTCTTACAGGGCAACGCTCACGTCTTGTCACGTTCAAGCCACCTGCCCCTGCAGCTCTGCTGTGAGCTAAATTAACCTTCAAAGCGTGAAACTTAGAGGATAACTCAACTCCTTAGAGCGGCCGAAGAGGAAAGAACATGGGCTCCAACGCCTGCGGTATTTCCCGCATGCAGCCCACCCGCTCTCCCAGAGTTTTACAGGTAAATACCATCCTACTTTGCGGCTGAGAAAACTGAGCCGAATGATTTTCCCGACAGGTGACGCGCTCTATAGCGGATCTTGGAGGCAGGAATTGGGAGGTACCGTCACACCACACTACGTGGTCACCTCCTCCTGCTCCAGAGGCAGGTTTGCCCGGTCTCCCGCAGACTGGCCGGACACGCAGGCTGGCTGCTGCGGAGAACAGAGACTCCGCGTTTCCAACAGCTTCTCACACCACGTCTGTTTGCCGAAGACGATCCCCGGTAACGCTGCCCGAGGCTTTTGAAGGGGATTTTCCCAAGGCTGCCGTGAACAGAGCTGCACGCTGGCAGGCGCCGAGCAGGGCTGGCAAAATGGGAAAACGCCCTGCTCAGTTCAGCTATATAAATAAAGTAGCATTCAAATTTACCTGGCTATAAAGGGCCAATTTCATTTCTAAGATTAAAAGAAGTATTAAAAAAATAATGTTCACTAATGGCAAAACATGAAATGAGGCATTTTTAAAGCTTATTTTATATAATACTGTATTGGAAGAAAGAGGAGGAAGGTAGGAAGGTGCACAGTTTGTAGGAAGGTTCGCCTACACTGTAGAATTGAATAACAAGGCTTTTACGCCAGTAATTTGACGTGGGAAGTTTCAAAATAACATCATTTCGTAAACAGGGCTGAACTCTTTTCTTTTTAATTTCAAGAACTGTCTTTAAAACCCAAACCAGCAGAACAAAACCGTGCCAGCCGCGTTGTGCACACGTCAAAGAGCAGCGGGGACCTCGCTGACCACCACCACCGCCAAAGCCCAGCAAACCAGAAAAGCCATTTCCATCGTTCCATGGCAGCAGCTGCACCGCGCCGGCTGCTTTAGCATAAACGTGAAGGTAGAGCTGGGCTGAATTCCTGCGGAAAAGAATTGGTGCTTGTCCATTTAGACTAGGTCTGGCGGAGGGGAAAGGGCTCTGCCCACAGTCTGCTTCATACACTTACAGTAACGATGGTTTATTGACTGGTCCTGGTGACGTCTGATGAAAACCAAATACTGCTGCAGCACGGTATGAAGCCAGACCTCAAGGCTCTACGGAACGAGTGGAAGATACTGGGGGATGACTAATATCTTCATAAATACCAGCCATTTGGTTTTGCAACATTTGATGGCAGTTTCCCTAGAGCGAAGAAGTGTGGTACTTCTTCGTGGTACGAGATATCACTTACCATTTTCACATCTGCCACCAAAATTTAAGACAAAAATCTTCTGAGAGGTCGCAAGTGACCTTTTGTCATTTCCCCCAGTCTGTTCACGCAGTATTTGTGAACGCACCAGGATTCCCAAGCACAAATATGCAATAATAATGGGCCAATTAATTTACGCAAGTAATTTCTGCATGGTGACGGGTTCACTGAAATACTCAAAGTCAAAACTTGAGCAGCACAGAAATAACAAATTTCAGATCCGTAACAGTGCGACCACAGTTTCTGGCTTCCCCAGATGCATCGTTTGAGATGCTTTTAAGAACAGAAATCAAGCAGGATTTTGAAAGACTCTCGATTATTTTACAACCATTTTCATCAGTAAACTAATTTCCTAGGAAGTTCAGGAAAAGTATGCTCAAAATATATTTGATGTAAATCAGACAGCCTCTTACGTAAGCTTAAATATGTTCTAATGATACTCTGGAGCCAGGATTAAAAATAGTGTAATACCAAAAAACACCTCACAGTTTAGTCACAATTCCATGTGCTTAAATGAGTATCACCTTTTTAACGCTTGAAAGCCATGGCACTGTTTGTCACATCGACTGCTGGTCCTCGATCCAAGCCCTTCAGTAAATTGCCATTCAATTGAAGAAAGCAAAACAAAAGCACTTTTAGTTAATATTTTCCTAGAAGCACACCATAATTTATGCTGCAATTTATATATCCTGAGGGAAAATGATAGTTTGACAACAGCTCTGCCTTTTTCCTCCCCTCACATACTAAGGGAAGAACCTGATATATAGTAGACATGAGGACACGACTACAGAATTTCATTCACATTCTAGAGAAGCAACATATTTATATGGCACTGCCCAACTGGGATTTTTTTTTTTTTAAGGCTTACATGAAATTCATGCGCAGAACGTCTCACTCGGTGACTTTAATATTTTCTGTATGCGTATCTGCTTCCTTCCACTGGATGTGATTCTCAGCTTTCCTTCCTACAGAGCTGACCCACAAACTCCGGGCCCCTTTACCCAAAGCTGCCCTCGCGACACCGACGCCACCGGCCGTTTCTGCTGCCCGGGTGACACCCCGACGACTCGGGAGTGACGGTGCAGGACAGCGGAGGGAGTTTCTCTGCCCTGCTGGAATCCTGCTTCCAGCGACTCCATTTCCTTGGAGAATTTCATCTCCTTGGAGCCGCAACGCAAACCGATACTGAAAAACCTAATTTCCGCCTCTTCTCTCTAGCAAAATAAATTTTGCCAATACGAGTTTTCACAGTTAGTGAAAACAAACCCTGGTTTCCTAAACAGTGCAAATTGTTCACTTTCAGGCCGCTGCTACTAATCTCAGCTGCTGATTTCAGTGACGAGTTCAGCAGAGAGCGGCTGGCACGAGCGAGCCGTTACCATTTCTGCAGCGGCAACTGAACTGTAACACAACGAGGGGCACTTATTACGCACAAATAGTAACTCAAAATGATTATCGGGATATCAAAGCTCACGCACCGGGCTTGCTCCTTGGAGTCTGTATATACATTGTAGACGTGGTGCTGGGACATGGGTTAGGGGTGGTTTTGGCAGTGTATGTTTATGGTTGGATTCGATGATCTTGAAGGTCTCCTCCAACCCAACTGATTCTATGATTCTACATATGTATGACCTTTATACTTAAAGCTGAAGCCATCTCAACCCCCCCCCCCTTCTTCCACCTTAGGAAGAAAACATTTTTTATACAGATTCAAGGTAGCAGAAAAGCATCGATGATTGAAGTTTCTGCCATGTTCAATCAAAAACTGACCTGAATATAAATAATTCCATTTGCCAAGAGGTTGTAGGAACATATTTCCATTTACAATTATTATTAATATTCACCCGTAGTTTGTTCTAGACAGAGGAAATATATGAGCCCTCTTTTAAAGAACAAGTATGAGAAACAGCCAGTTGTCAGGCCGACACCGGTGTTTGTGAAACATGGAAAACAGGGGTGTGTGGAGCAGAGTCCGGGCACTGTTCCTTTGGAAGATGGACTCGATTGGAGTAACAAGCCCTTCGTACTTCCACGGTGCTTTTAGTGCCCCAGTAGCAGCGCAAGATGTGCTAAGAGCATCTGCAATACTGCAACGTCCGAAAGCAAAGCATCCTCACATCGAACGAGATCTCTTCCTTCAAGGCAGCCCGGTCCGGGCTCTGGGGAATGGAGCCAGAAAGTGACCGGATCTTTCAATGACCAAGTCAGTACGGGAGAGACATTGAGGTGCTGGAGCGTGTCCAGAGAAGGGCAACGGAGCTGGTGAGGGCTCTGGAGAACAAGTCTCCTGAGGAGCGGCTGAGGGAGTTGGGATTGTTCAGCCTGGAGAAGAGAAGGTTGAGGGGAGACCTTCTCACTCTCTACAGCTCCCTGAAAGGAGGTTATAGCCAGGGGGGGTCAATCTCTTCTCCCAAGGAACAAGCGACGGGACAAGAGGAAATGGCCTCAAGTTGTGCCAGGGCAGGTTTAGGTTGGATATTGGGAAAAACTTCTTTCCCCAAAGGGTTCTCAAGCATTGGAACAGGCTGCCCAGGGAGGTGGTGGAATGGCCGTCCCTGGAGGTATTTCAAAGCCGGGCAGACGTGGTGCTGAGGGACATGGGTTAGGGGTGGGTTTGGCAGAGGTTTATGGTTGGACTCGATGATCTTGAAGGTCTCTTCCAACCCAAGTGATTCTGGGATTCTATGATTACGTTATTTATTCCAAGGGTTTTCAGGTAAATTCTCAAGCTTCAGCACTGACTGAGTTGAGCTGTCACAGAGCCCGTGTTGCACATTAAAATAACGCATGTTTGCCTTAACGGGAGTGTTTGCACCTTCTCCTCTCATTGCTCATCTGCACGCTCCAAAGCCTCCTTAGGAGCAGCCCTCCACCACGCAGGCAGCTGCAGCCCGACAGTTGCCCGAGTGCCACACGTCGCCTCGGAATACTGGGAATAACTGGGACCTGCCGGACAGGGACTGCCGGTCTTTTAAGAAGTCCCAGGAAACGCATCGAGCCAATGATACGGAATGGCAGCACGCATTAGCGAAACGGGACGCTTAGCATGAAATGAGTGGAAGGGGGATGACTTTGGATAGCATTAAGTGGTGTTTAATGACAAAGAGAGGCCCATCGTTAACCCTTTAACACCCAAGTTGCCGAATGCCCAGTGGAAGGACCACCGTCGGCTGGAGCCGGAGCGGGTGACGCTCAGATGCAGCTGGCTTCAGGAGACCCCAGCCAGACCCTTCAGGAGACCCCAGCCAGACCCTTCCCAAAAGGATGGCAACAGCAAGGTGGTTTCAGCCAGAACAATTAGCAACCTCCGAACCAAAACCAGATGTTGCTGGCAAAATACAACACAAAAAATAGCATTAGCACTCCTAAAAGAAACGCCATATTCATCCATAATCTACATCAGTACTTTTCAACGGCATTGTTACCACAGCAACGTGCCAAGCAGCCCTGCAGCCTCCATCCGTCCCTCAGCGCCACTCGCAGGAGTCACCGGGGCACTGGAATAACCAACACCTGCTCCAGGGGCCAAATCTTTAACCCATCTCGCCCCACCATTCCCTTTTTTCTCCAGTAGCAAACCAAACCCGAGACACCGGTTTTGGGAAGCGCACCCAAGAGGGCATTGTAAGCATGAAAATTAAAAAACCTCATCAAATATAAGAAATAGAAAATAGCAAAGTAAGATATGGTATAGATACAGCATATAGAAACTAGAGTACCAGAATAAGAATTCTGTCTTTTAACAGTATTTTCACCCTAATTCCCGTGAGATCAGGTTTATCGGGGCTGGTTCATGCAAGGGTTTCATAAAGAAAGCCTTTTATTATTTTTATCCCCCCCCATATTGCCATCTCATCCTTCCCAATAATTTTCAAACAGCTCCTACAGCTACAGACATCTGTCTGAATTTGTTTCACATTCACTCTAATTAAAAGCAGAAAACAGCTTTTACTATCTTTCTAGGGTATTCTAACTATT
>VZSF01005155.1:724073-776695 GCA_013398295.1 Chionis minor | reverse complement strand
AGGGGACGTAGAGAGAGATTTGTACATTTTCCAGAAACACAAACCCCCAGGCCCTTTCCTCAGAGGACTCATGATCTGGATTTCATGCGGGACAATAACAGAAGGCAGAACGCGAGCGCCGAAGGGAACAAAGTGGGGATGCTGGTGCTCCCCGGGAACGAGACAAGATTTGTGCAGATACCTCGGGCATCAGCCCCTTCGGAGGCGGTTCGCTCCCCCGTTTCATTCTCCCACCCCTCCCAAAGGAATAACTGGTTTTGAACTTGGCTGCCAAGCTGAGATTAACGGGAAATCAAAGTAAGGGAACCAGAGCAGAGCTGGGGAGGCTCCTCCGCGGCCGAGACCAGCCTCCACCCGCAGCGCTCTCAAAACGGGTTTGGAGCCAGCGGAAGCTGCTCATCTCCAGAACGCGGAGTCAGAGGAGACCACCCTAAAGGAGAGAGCAACCATCCGGCACGGTTACCCGGCCGGGCTCCAGCGACGGCGCTCGTCTCCGGGGGAGAGGAGGAGGAGGCGGCAGCGGGGCGCTGCGCACGCGCTCCCCGAGCAGCACGGCCCCGCACACGGGTCACAGCCACAGCCCCCCGTCTGTCCGACGCGCAGCCGGGGAACGGGCAGCGACTTTGCTGTGCCTTTGCAACGCCCCTGCCCTCGTGCTCCAGAGAACACAGAAACAACTACGGAAATATCAAAGCAGCCATGAAATTCTCTACTGCAATATTTTAGCTATGTCTCATAAAACATAAAAATATGGTTCCTTTAATAGTCTTACTGGCAGTTATTAACTTATTAGTTTTGGAGCAGAAGACCCGTTTAGTGAAACAGATTTTACGTTTGATTACGGTGCTAAAATGGAGAGCATCGAGAATCTCTCGTTGGGAATGTATACTTCACAAGACCGAGGCAAAACACTTCCTAAATAGGGATTTTTTTTTATTTTTTTTTTTTTAAAAAGGCTCTTCCCCGTGCCCAACAAATGCATAATTAGATGAAATTTGCACATAATCGTTTCCTCTCTGGAATTTCAAAATAACATTGCACATCAGTGCCTTCTGCCAGAGGCCATATGAAACGACAGCGCAGGTGGAGTCAACAACTACCATGTTCTTTTGTATGCTCTTTCTCCAAGAATTTGCTCCTCACCACCAGGTGTTGATGCAGAAACGTGACCTGGACTGTCTCCGTGTAGAAGCTCCAGAAACAGTCAAAACTCCAAGACATCAGAGGAAACGGCCACTCTGGAGCTCGGGGGGGAAACCCCGCCGCTTTGCGGGGGTCACACACCACACGGGTTGCAGAGAAGTCCGCTTCGTGCGAGCCCAAGCCCACTGTGCGCGTGTCATGAGTAGGTATTTGTGTGTTTGGGGTGGTTGTCCAAATTGGACCGTTCCTCCAGGGCCACCCGTCACTGCGCAGGACCAGAGAGGAAATAACAAGAGGCCGCAGCTTCATTATTCTGTGTCACAGGGGAAAGCAAGCAGGATGGGGATATACAGGAAGAAATTTATTCCGCGCTATTGTGCCAAGAGAGAAAGTGTATCAGGCAGTTCCATAGGAAATCAGTCCCAGTGCGCCATTTAATAGATTAGAAGCCTTTGTGTAAAATAGCATTCAATCTACTGTGGGTGTCAGGCTTCAAATCGAACAGGCAATTACACACATCTATTCAGAAATAAATTATTCTGATTGCTTGGAAGTACCTATGAGAAAGTATGCTTCACGGAACTCAAAAGAAATTAATAAAAACCAAAAGATTAATGGAAACTTCAGAAAAATTAGAGAACTTATCCTGAGCCGTGAATTTGTACAGTGACCAGTTCATTTTTCTGCTGGAGCTGGTTGATCTGACACTAAACATACTTTAGAATCAAATAACAGAAGCTGCATCACGTCACCACCACTTTCAGATAAAACAGACAAATATACTATAACGCAGAAATCTAAAACCTTCTAATCAGCACAGGGCTGCCACAAACGTAATTCTATCAGAAATCCTCTTCCAGCCCTGAGGCTGCCAAGACAACCCTTGACTGCACGCGGTGAAGGTCCAACGGGGAAGAGGAGTCGCAGAGGAACACACCAGAGCTCTGGTCGTCACCGGTGGCGAAGGCTCCTGGTCAAACGAAGCCTGCCTGCCTCGAAGGCGGGGAGGAACGCTCTTCCAAGCTTTTCCAGAAAAGTGCTATTTAATTCCTTCCAAGAAGAAGTGACAAAAGTGCGGTGGGGTTTTTGTTTGTTCTGTTGTTCGGTGGGGTTTTTTTGAAGCGACAACAATGGAAGGCAGGGAGGTAATCACTCGGTCTCCCAAAATAGGGAACAGTTGCTGTGCTCTGGGCAGAGCTCCACTCTTGCCTTTGTAAATGTACTAATGAGCCATTGTCGCTCTGGTGCCAACCTGGCATTAGCAGCCACCATAAATTTACTGCAAGAACACTGCTGTTTGTAATTAGCTCTTCATTACACAATCAGGCTGATTTAGAGAAGCTCTCATATGATTTGCTCAGCAAATGAAGCAATATAATTACACCTCACTTGAAATCAACAAATTAGACTGCTGTTTGCAATTGGCTGTATTATGTGCTGTTAGCATCCGCGCAATTGCAGGCCTGTTGCGGCCTTTAGCACTTAAATAAAGTCAGCATAATTAAAGTACTGAATATTTTTGAATCTGCAAGATCAGCTACATAATAGTCACAATTCTTTACAACTAAAAAAGGAGCCAAGATTTCTGCACCACAAACTCTCCATAGGCTTAAGTCGCAGTAATGGTAACACCAAATGATACACACATTTATCAGCTAAAAATTACGGTGGGAAAATAGTCAAAAGGGCCAACATCAGCTCTGTCATGATTTAGTTTGCAGTCAGCATGGAAGACTCAAGTCTATTCAGATCAAGAGGAGCGAGGAGCTATTAGCTGTCTCTCGGTTTGGGGCATCCAAAACAAAAGTGTGTGTAACAATCTTTGCTTTTTACATTTTATAGAACATTCCTAAAACATTTCTCTTTTCCAGGTGCATGGTTTCATGTCAATCTCTTGGGCAAGTAAGAGCACAGAGAACTAATTCAACTGTTGGAATGTCAGGAAGAAGTTTAAATGGAAGCAGTTAAGCAACAGGAGTTATTCCTTCCTTGATCCCCCGGGGCCAGGCTCCGGCGGGAGACCAGAAAACTCACTGCCGGGTGGACAGTCAACTCTTGATTACACAGACAGTAACCCAAAGGAGTAAATATATACAACAAATTTAGACAGAGGAGACGAGACTGTGCAAAACCCCCTTTGTGGACAGCCTGCTTAGGAGGGACATTGAGGTCTAACGATTTCCCGCACGCTCTCCTAACGGGTCAGAGATCTGAGTGTCCGAAGGTCCTGCCCAGGCTGTCACTGAAGAGACAACCCCCAGAGTCCCCTGTTGGCTGTTGTGCCAGCCTGGCCCTTTCCCGACAGCGAGGAGGGATAACCAGCTCTTCCACCCTGGTTACCCTCACGTACTTCCCAGGGTTACTACATCCTGTGGGTTTGGGATTCCGTTGGCTCGCCAGGAGACGCCAAAAGGCTCAATACCCACATATCGTACCCACATAGATCCTTCTTGAAAAAAGCCCAAACCAAACTGTAAAGACTGAGAGCAACTGGAGCTGCCGAGCAGCGCTAAACCTCCTTTTGCATTAATGTTAAAGAAAAGGCTGTGGTAAGTCACCTACTGGTGCAACTGGACGCCTCCAGTTCACTCGGTATTTGGCAATCCAGCACCCAAGAGCACAGAGGAGTTTCCTCTGTTATGCTGGGGTTTTTGCATGGGGTTTTTGTTTGTTTGGTTTTGGGTTTTTTGTTGGTTTGGGATTGGGGTTTTTTTGGCAGACAGCCCACGTGGATTGACGTTTTGGGTCTGATCAGGGAAAAATAGTACTGTGCTACAAATGAATGCTGACCAGGATCGTATCAGTGACTGTGATATGCTAATGGACATTCAAAGATTTGTGGGTAGGAAACATTACAAAATCAGCAATGACTTCATTACCAATCCAATCTATCCAAAGTTCAGGTCAGGACACAGTTTCAAAGACTCATTTTTTGCTATCATCAATACGTGCTGTATGTTAGTAGGCAGCAAAGAAAACCACATGAAGAGAAACAAGTTTTTGCTTGATCCCAAGCAATACTCAAGATATAGTTTGAATAATTTAACACAACTTCCACACAGATTTTTAAATCCCCTGTATTCTGCATTTCTGAACAAGACTGAAGTAATACAGTCAAAGAAGAACGACATCAAAATAAGAAAGTTCAGTATAAGAAAGTTAAGCGGAGCATCTGAAAGGGTAAAAAGCCCCCCTGAAGGACTGAGGGATTTTTGATTTTGGGAGTCTTTGTTCTGTTTGAAAGACACCACTCGTCAGTCTCAGAGCAATGAACGTACACCAAATTACAAAAGAGAGAGTGCGAGGAAGGAGTTAGCCTGGTCAAACAGCAAGGCATCAAAGCCTGTTCAAAAACAACTTTACACTCCAAGACAAATCTAAATTATTGAAGAACCATCATGGCTGGAGAATTGAGTGTCCTACCTCAAGAAGGTAAGACACAAAGAGATTCAAAAAAATGTTGAAGAACAGCTTGCAAAAATGCACATACGGAATAATAAATCCTTTTCCAAAGAGGAAATCTAGCCAAAAAAGTAAGACTATTGTATAAAAGCAGTGAGAAAGATGGGACAACAGCAGAAATCTGTGCCGGTCACGTGGCATCTGCACCCACTGCGGAAGAGTTTGTGGCGATTTTCACAAGGTGACTTCTCCTTATCCCAGCTACGGTGGAAGAGCGGTATCAAGAGGAATCGTTAGCAGAAGCAGCCGTAAACCAGGCTCCAGACAGGCTGGGCATGAGGGCGGCAGACGCTGTTCCACCCGAGTCACGGGGTGATCCGCAGCTGGAGCTCGCGCCACCACGGACCAGCGGAGGGCAGAGCCAGGCGGTGGCAAACACGGTCTCACTGTTGTAGCCGAGAGTCTGCAGCATCTGGGCAGCTACAGCTGCCGAACTCTGATACCAGGGTGAAGAAAACTCATAGGAGGTGCGAGAAGCTACAGAATTTACGCACAGACGGACAATATATCATCCTACAGAATGTGGTGTTTGTACCAAACGTAAAAAGAGAAAGCAACTAAAATGCTAGGGAAGGAAAACTCCTTTTCACGGAAGAATTAATGCCTAATCACAAGATTAATGGTAGGCAAATTGCTAGTTTTCACATCAGAGGGAAGCCAACACTGGAATTCCTCAAAGACCTATTTAAGGACTGCTTTTCAACTTATATCATTCAGAGAAGAGTTAATAGTGAAATGACAATTTTTTTCTGACAATATGCAGTTTCCAGACTACTAAAAAAGACTGTAAATTCTTCCATCAATAACTGGAGAGCAGATGAATTTCAATGTCAGTAAACAAAGTAATTCATATGGTAAAGAAAAGGCTAACTCCAAATATACATGATGGACTGAGCTGACAACTACTACCAAGCAGAAAAAAAATATTGATACTAGATATAAACAGACATCTGGGTGGAAATGACACCTCAACGCTTACTAGTAACTAAAATAAAGAAATAGAATGAAAAGAAAATATAAAACCTCCTTATGCCACTCAGATCCGTTGTGTGCCTTTACTATTACCTGCAGCTCGCTCACTCTGCCGGCACCTGAGATACAGGACGGGTAGAAACAGAAAAAGAGAGAGCAAAAGGGTTGGTAGGAAAAAATCTTTCCAAACAAGGAACGACAGGAATGGCAGACAGATGGAGAGTCCGCAGTGAAGAAGAGACGTGACTGAAGGCTGATGGCGACCGCTATGTGGGAAACATGGCTCAGGATTAGAGGGGCAGCCATGGTAGTTGTTCTACACTACATCTGTTTAAAACCAGAACTCAGTGCCACAAGGCATTGCTCAAAAGAATTACACGTATTCCTGGAAGGGAAGTCCACCCAGTTCTAATAAGAAACAAGTGAGGTACTTCTTGCCTCAAGGAGTCACTAAGCCTCAGATTGCTGAAGAGCTATTTCATGGAAGAACCTCACTTTTTTGACCTGCCCTACTCCTTCCTAAGCATGTCCTAGATGTGTCATGAGCCTTGTGGGGATAGGATACAGGCTATTGCTCTGACCTGTGCAGTAACTCTAATATTCCACCAGAATTAAGAATTTATCCGTGTTCCAGACATCCAGTACCACTTTAGATAACAGATAACCATGACAATAACAATAATTTTTGGTCAATAGCATCCAGTCAGCTCAACTGGGAAAACAGAACAAGAAATTTTATGAAAATTACTGATTTTCTATGGGTATTTTAGAGGGAACAGTGTAGATTTTGTTGGTCTTCCAGATACTTCAGAACAACTGAACTGTCAACAGTGAGTAATAATACTTTTTGCTTCCCACAAGTCTGGCTGGTACTCCTGCCTTTATAAATTTTATAAACTTTAGATTAGATAGTTTTGTCGTTAGATCACAATAAAGCAAAATTGAACACTTCAGCTAGCACTGAAGAGAGCTTCATTTCTAACAGTGCTTTACTGTAAAGGATACAAGCAAGTGGAAAAGTGAATTCACTAATTGTTTTGTTAGTTTAAGGTCTGAGCTGCCCGACAATCTATTTTGTGCAAAACTGAAGTTTTGAGTATGCTGTCCAGATTGTTACAAAATATATGGAACTGCTGACCTTGCCAGTGTGACAGAGAGACCATTTTTTGGGGAAAAGTAATCTACAAAAGTTGAGAAAAATACGGTAATGATGAAGACATAAGTTTACATTGTTAATGTTACACTGGCTGGGGATTGATTATTATATAGTGGTTATTGAGAAACTCTATTCTCTTCATCGCATTAGCATTTAGACATTTCATTCTAGATAGCTGTAGAGACACGTATTACTTTCACTGGGTGATCTGTACTGTTTAAAAATCAGTATTTGTATTTGCTGTTTTTATATGACCGCAGCAAATATGACAGCTCTTGATAAAGTCACTTCACCGCAATGACATAAGTTGCTATTACATTCCCCAGGCAAAAAGCATTTTAGAACATTTTAAAATCCCAATATGAAAGTTAATCAGCTGAATACCTTTGTCAGAATGCGCTTTCTGTAAAGCCCATCTGTAATAACACTGAGTTCCTGACAAAACTTGTCTTAAAAGGACCCAAAGCCTTTCAGGCAAGCAGTGGGCTGCCGGGGTGCTGTGTGGGAGCGCGGCCGAGCTCAGCAGTTCTCGACACCCGTCACACACCAGAGCGGCAGCCGCAGTGGGAAACCCTCGGCCCTGAGGAGGCAGCTCAGCCAGACCCATGAGATGTCAAGCTGCATACTGGACAATTACAAAAGATATAAAAAAATGCAATGGGGAAGGCAGCGGGGTTGCTTGTTTTGCTTCCAACCACAACTCAAAGCACACAGATGAGCAGAGATGATAAACTACTTCAACATCAGCTAAGCTGAGATAATGAGCTTGTTTAATATATACATAGACATATGTAAATAGTCCCAGAAATAAAATAATTATCGAGAACAATAAAGATATTGCTACTTTCACAACCAAAATTACTTCTAAAACCAGTAAGAAGCATTTGCGGGGATGCAAAGAGCTATTTAAAACAAACAGCTTGCTGCCCATAGCTTTAGTTTATGCCTCAGTAAATACGAGGGCAAACAGAAGCACAAGTGCTGCAAAGTGGACCTGGGGAAGTGAAAAGGATTGAGAAAAATGCTACAGAGCTAAGAGCTATATAAAAAAATAACGTGTGTATACTGTGTACTTATCATGAAAATGCTGTCTATGCAAGGATGGGTGTAGCAGTAGTAGAGCAAAATATATAAACACACACATAATCCTCAAATAAATTCTGTTTTTACTTCCAACTGTATTCTTTATCAAATAACAGGGATACTAACTTATAATTGGATTTCATAGCAGCTCTTTTTAATGCAACTGTGGTTCTGTTTTGAGGAAAGCTGCCTGCTTTTTCCCAGTTTTCACTTTCTGGGGAAGTTCCCCCAGCAGGTTTAAGTTGGTTTTGTTTTTCAAACCAACAGAAGGTTCTTTGAGTTCTTTTGCAAAATGTCACAGTTTGCTGCTATGTTTCTATCCTTTCTCTCTTCCAATGTCATGTCAGGAAAAGTAATTCCCATTTTCTTATGGCAAGGGAAGTCACTCACATTAACCCTTTGGCTGTCATCGTCACAGCGCACGCAAACCCCGCGGACTGGGGAGGGAGGTGGCAGGATGCTGTCACCTACACTACTGGCTTTCACCTCCCAAAATTCTTGACTTGTGTTCCGTAACCAGAATAAATTTGGTTGCCTGGGTTGTGACAATTTGTCCTAGGAAATGACAAGACAAAACAAGTGACGTTCCCTGAGTCCAGAAATTAAAGTCTGTACATAGCTGAACGGGGAATTAATTGCAGTTAAATGAAGTTTCCGAACCACGATCGCCACACACGTCCACGCTCAGGCGCTGGAAGGGACCCGCTGGAGGAGCAGAGCTGGGGACATGGGTTCCCAGCGCCAGCAGCACAGGACAGGAACAGTTAACTGCTTTAAATGATTTACTACTTGAAATACCACCCTTTTCAGAACGTGCAGTGTCAGACTGCAAGCTAGTTCCGTGGAAAAGTACATGCGTTTCCAGGAAGGTGCCACCTCTCACACAAAACGAGAAAGAAATGAAATAATTTGGGAACAGCAGAGTGTGACTGCCTCACCTAATGGTGGGCTTCATTCAGACCGACGCACACTTTAATGTCCCCGCTGTTGCTGTTAGTTATGTTAAAAGACACGGGCAATATCAGTTGTTTGTGAGGCAACCCATATCTCTATGCTTTTTATGTGCTCTGCGCTAACTCCTACGTGCAGCAGTTGCGCTCAGCACCGCGTTACGTCTGTCTCCGTGACACACTCCCCCTCCAAAACAGCTCTTGCTGCAGAGCGTCCGCAGGGTCCTACAGCGGGATGAACCGATAACCAACGCCGCTCAGCCCTCACGGGGCCATCGGCATTTCTTTCTTTTATTATTTACCTTACTGTTGTAGCACTTCCATCTGCTCACTTGCAAGACATTGGCGAGCATCTGAAAACCTCTGTGGAGAAGTATTAAAAACATAGTCTCAAGGATAGTTTAATGGCACTTTTAAAAAAAATTAAGTTTCCCTTGTGTCGTAATTTCTGCCATTATCGAAAGAATTTGGCTGCTGTTATTAATGGGCAGTTAGGAGCCATCTAGAGCATAAAATGTCTCCAAAAATATAAAGTGAACGCAGATGCTGTGCTGTAAGTATCAGTAGATAATTTCTTAAGAAACATTAAAAGCCAAATTTGAGTTAGTGCCTAGAATAACAATGACTTCTGAGAGATAAGAGCAATTAGGCTTAGCTAAGTCAGAAGGCAATCAAGACAACTGTGCCCATATATGTGCTGAATTCAGACTCTGGAGAAGATTATCCGGTTCCATTTCTCCTGCACTCCCTGCTTAGCTGTCACGCCATCTCTGCAAACACAGCCAAGTTCAAGACTGTCTCCAATTGTAGCCTTATTGCAAGAGTGCAAAGGAACCGACAGGAGCGGAAAGGAACAAAGCCTGTATTTTATTCAAAAGTCTGCTTTCTTCTCCTCTGTAGCCTGGTCAGGTCAGAAGCCCCTAGCATTTCAGTTTCCCATGTAACACGGTAACATCATTACAGATTTAGAAGGCTTTTTCTTTTTTTTTAACAAATAAATGAGGAGACCCTTGGATGAAAGCACAAAGCTTTAGAAACTGCACAGAGAACGTAGCTTACTTTCCCTTCCCATCTTGAAAGGCGACAGCAAGAGACTCCAGTGCCCAAAGAGCTAAACCCAACCTTCACCCAGCAAGGGAGATGGATTGCTCCCGACGACCGGTTCGGCAGCATATTCCCGACCTGGGACCACACTTAATGCACAAACTATGCTTATCTGCAGCCTACGAGTCGGGTAGATGCCGGATGGATGAGAGACGCATGTATAGTTTCTTGTTCAGTATTTAAAATAGCAATACGTTACAAATCACACTATACTTTATACAACATCATACACTAAGTATAATTAATTGCTATGAAAGTATACGCTTTAGAAGTTAACCTTTAAGTAACCGTAATGGTCTGAGAGGAAAGTTAAGCACTGATAACATCAGGAATTTGCTATGCTTTTTTGTCCTTTACTTTTTCATTGTCTTTTCTCCCTTCAGTCATGACCTACAGTCAGCTTAAATCACAGCTGGCAGCCCCGCGGAAAGGCTGTAAAAGCAGCTGTTAGGAACACTGCAAACACCCCAATAATTTACTGTCACCCCAGGAGCAATTGGCGCCTGCTACTAAATCCCACCGGAGCCCAGCACAGCCCGAGGCAGTCCCAGGCCCAGCTGCCTCCCAACACCCAGACAGAAACTGGGAAGCGTGGGCGAGGAGGGACCCCGCCGGCCGGGAAGCCCCCGGCAGGCACCGGGAGACAGGCAGCACTCGGAGAGACCGTCCCCTTCTTCCCATCACGGTAACGCTCTCCTGCCCATCTCCGCCACCCCCAGTTTACATCCCGCCCGCAACGCACAACTGGTCCGAAAAAGCCCGAGGAGAGTTAAACAGATTTCCGTAATGAGTGCGGAAACATTGAGACAGCGGTAATTGGTTTTAAGGCTCAAGTGCACCAGGTGAAAGTCCTCTCATTTATTTACCTACTTTCTAACATAATTTATGCTATGCTGCTATTTTGGTGTTTTCAGCA
Organism: Chionis minor; assembly: GCA_013398295.1. Lineage (NCBI taxonomy): Eukaryota > Metazoa > Chordata > Aves > Charadriiformes > Chionidae > Chionis > Chionis minor. The sequence goes on along the minus strand of VZSF01005155.1, from coordinate 765,909 downwards.
ATATCCCGAAGTGTCACTTGTTTTAACATTTACTTTATGGAAAAATTAAACTGATATTTGAATAATTCATTCCATTAAAACCAATTTCAGTGCCCAACTACAGTTCTACAACCAAAATAGCCATTTTAACCCTTTGGTCATAACCCACTATTTTGAAGATTTATCAAACTTTTCCAACCTGACTCTTATGCTGAGGCTAGATGTAATCTGAAGCTGCAAGTCGTTAATACAATGCCCACGAGGTCAGCCAAACTAGGGAAGCAACTGGCTCTACGTGCTGTTGACCTTCCACTTGAGGGTAAGATCAACAAGCCTGGCACGACTCACCAGTGTTTGCCTTGCATTAAACAACTAAGGGAACCCCTTTCGAAGGCTCTATCAGTTCAGTGTGGGTGGTTTTATTAGCATAAAAATCATTTATACGATTAACTTTTTTCAAGTACATAATAGTTGCGTAAGTTGCCGTAACAGCAGCATGGCAAGAGTCAAGGTATTCTAAACTGCAGGGAAACCATCGTCCCGCTGAACGCCAGCTCAGGAAAAAGGTCCGCCCTGCCTTGGCATGGGACTACCGGAGGCATGCCCACCCAAAACCCCTTCCCTAAGCTCTGCAGCCTCTACACAGCTGAGATTAAAACAGGAGCTAAAACCGCTGCGGCCATGAAAACAAAAGGCACGGAGAAATACGTGGGCACTCAAGTCACAGCCGTGTTCCCAAGGCGGCGGGGATTTGACAGGAATCAAACACAGGCGCAAGGGGAAGACCCTAACACCTTCACCAACACATTGTGCGAAAGCCGTTTAAACCTCCCTACCACTCATCGTCTGCGCTGTGCCACCGGGGTTCACTGCGCCTTCCACACGTCCTGTTTTCATCGCCTCCCGCCGCCAAGGAGCGCTGGTCTCACTGCCCAAACGCCGGCGTCGTTCACCCGTGCTTGGAGGCGCCACCAACCCAACGCTTCCCACCGCTGTGCCGTAAGCCGCCGGCGAGGCCGGAGCTCCCACCGGAGCACCAGGGAACCGCGCGGAAGTTTAACACACAAACCGAGCATAAACGTATGCAAACCTTGAGGCCCACCCGAGAGCATTCCCACAGCAAACCTCCTTCTCCCTGCGCGTATGGCGTTAACAGAAAGATGTTAGGTAAGCTGCTGTCTGCCTGCGGAACATCACCAACGGCAGCGATGCCCCTTCAGCGTGAAGCTTCTCAAATGCCCGACCTTATCTGCTGGCCTCGAGTTCCAGCTGGCGAGAGGGACTTCTGGGAGAGCAGTGGGAGAGGGGCTTTCCCTGGTATGGGACCATTATACAAAGCCACAGGAATTTTAAGGAGCCTAAGGTCATTCTGCTCAATTAGACAAGATGACTTTGATTTCCCTGTTGAAAACTGATTGAAAAAAGACAACAAAATTTGATTATGACACTGGCAAAGCAAACCTACTGCGCAGTATCAAAATCCCAGGCAGACGAGAAAGACTTCAGAGTTAAATATGCTCACAGATGTCCCAATATCAAGAAAAGAAATTCAAGACAGATCTGAAAGACAACTTAAAAAACTGAAAACAGGATTAAGGTAAAAAAATCCTTTCTCCCTCTAAGACATGCTCCAACTAAAAATCAGTTTCTTACACCAGATTACTCAATGGAAAAGGGAGAACTTGAAACGTCCGAGAGAAATTCAAAATGTTTCCCAGAAAGTAATTATATTTAATTTTGTCTCTTACTTTAATTTTTGCTCGCCTCGAGTATGAAGTTTCCATTCACACTCAAATTCTACTTTTCCTAAACTGGGAAGAGTCACAGTGCTTTGTACTGGTCAGAGAGGAAGTACCATTTATCAAGAGCACCCACCACTCGCCAGCTTCCAGCATAAAATCAGACAGCTTTATGTAACAGAAGCCGCACTGACGTAAGCAGGAAGAAATAAAGTAATCATCATAAGAATCAATATGATGTATTATTCCCTAATGTTTTCTTCAAATACAAAGTTTTTCATTTGGGGGGTTTTGTGTCCCCCCCTATAAATCTTGGGAGAGAGCCACCTAGCGCTACAAACTCAAAGAACATGGGACAAAAACCCTCGTCCTGCGTTAGACAACTTTGTACATCCCCAGGATATATTCATGCGAGTTACTGAAGTTAGAATTCAAGAGGCCATTTCCATTAGGCAGACACACACCACGAAGGCAGCAATACCACTTCACGCTTTCTGCTGCCATCCCGTCCAGTCCTGGGGTCCACGGCTGCCCCGCGCAGAAGGACAAGCCTTGGACAGACCCATGCACAGCTGCAAACACATTCGCGTTGCGATGAATACAAAAGACAGCTTATTTCTTCTCGTTTCCACACAATAAATTTCCCATTTATGTTCCACCCTAAGGTTATTTGCTTTTCATTATCATCACTTGCATAGATTTTTGTTTGTTTGTTTCAATTTTAAAAGGAAACTGTCTAGAAGAACACTATACTCTCCTGGCTAATTCTTCTGGCTTACTCTTCCTCATGCATAATCAATCTACTCTAAGCCCTTCCTTGTAAAACAGGCGATGTACCAAGGAACAACACGCCTTCTGGGACGAAGATTACATCACTGACTTCTTACCTTAACACATCAATCACTGGGCTTCAATTCTCCCTGACAACTACTAGTCCCCTAAAGCCACGCAGGAAACCAGCCAAGAATGGCATTTCCTATCACCCCAGCGCTGCTTCACCAGAGACCCAGAAACGAGCCTTTTTGCATCTCTCTGATTTCTCATGGCTTAATCGAAGTATTTTAATTAGCCCCTGCACTTTCTCAGCCTTACTCGAAGAAGGAAAATCAGATTTGCCGGTCGTTCTTATCAGTCCCGCGGATCCGCTCCCCGCTGTGCTGGCCGGGCCAGGTCCGGGTGCCAGCACCCAGCCACCGCTTCCAGGAGACACAGCGCCGGTCGAGATACCAACCTCAGGCAACTGAGCTCTAGTTAAATATGAAAGGAAACACAAAATGCCCATTTCAGCACTTTCCAGTAATATTTCTTAAGGAGCCGGGCAGAAGTAAGCGTGTTGCTCAGAAAAGCCTTAATGCGTTTCTTTGCACGCTGCATTTCTGTAGCTAATTTACAGGCGAGACTCGCCGTGCCACAGAAGAGGCACGCTCATTTTGGTAATTTTACAACAACTTATTCTCTCAAAAAACATACACACTAAACATCTTTCTGGTTTGTACATTGACAAACCAATAAAAGAGTAATTGAATTCAAGAACAATTTCCATAAATCTAATATTACTGGCTTTCCTGTGTAATACTTCTAAAAGCAACAGAGTTAAAATAATACATATATATTTGGCAGCAATCCACAAAGTTGTATTTGAACATTCAATAAGAATCCTTTTACAGCAAGATACTCTTTGAATGATTTAGGAAGCGTTACATAATACTTCTCCCAACGTGGCTTTGAATAAAACAGTCAATTAAATAAATGAGTGTGCTACTATCAACCAAAACTGCTCCTAGTTCTGGACTTGGTGTTTCTGAAATATGCCTCTGATGGGGAATGCTAAGCTTATTAGATTATTTGAGCATTAGATGTAAATATAAACAGTTCCATTTACACTCACAAGTACACTGGCCAGACATATTGTGCCAACAAGGTTTCTTTATCACAGACAAGTCAGAAACCCCGGCGTAACTGCAGCATTCCAAAGCAGCATTCCAAAGCCCCGTCCGGCCGCCTGAAGCAGATGGGAAGAGCTGTGGTCATACACTGTATTTGTGGATAAACATCATCAGAAAATCTGCTTTTACTTCTACAGCAAATGCGAACTGGCTTTGAGACGTCCGATTGATAGCTGATTAATACTCTGAGAAATTAAGAGAAACACTGCTGACTAAGAGAAATACTGACTTAAAATGCCACCTTACTGAGAAAGATAAAAATGAAAAATCAAACATATCTCAAAGTTTAAAATAATTGTATCACAACCACGGTTCCGGTCTGACTTGAGTTTTTCTACCAGTCGCCCCTTTTTGCAATGTTCCCCCCCGAATTTCCTACAAAACAGTCTTGTTCTTGTCCCTCAGGTCCCTCCAGCACGTACTGGTCAAGTTCCCGTTCGACATGCGTTTTTCCACGAACGACTTCACCACCATCCCTATTCCTTCACCTCAGCTACTGGAACCCGGAATCGTTCCGGTTCCCAGGGGTTTTGTCACCCATTCCAGAGCTATGAAGGGGTTTCAGCTTCAGGGACACTCTTTTGTGGACAAAACTCTGACAGAAGTGAGAAAATCCATTTCCTGTGGCACAAAAGAACACGGCCTGAAGGAGGAGGGTGAAGATGTGGAACGGCGAGACGCTGTCTCCCTCCTGCACTCCCGTCTGCTGTGGGGATGCGGGGACGGGACCTCGTTGGCAGGGCTCTGCCACCCGTCCCGACTGCCCGGCCGTGGCGAGGAGGCACCAGGGACGCGTTTCCGGGGCTCGACAGAGACGCTCTGCGAGGGGACGCTACCGCGACACCACCGGAGCGGCCGCTGGAATAGGAGGTGACTGTCCCCGTCAACGGGCAGCACCATCTGCCTAAAGGAAAACTGACTGCAAACAGGCTGGAACAAGATGACTTTGCCAGGTTTTTCCAAATACTTCACAACACAGCATACAGTCCTGAGGGAGGTTTGGTTCATTGGGGGTTTTTTGGGTCAGATTCCCCCCCTCTCCCCCTCCCAGTAATAGCTCTTGGGCACAATGGGTTTGGCTTCTGGCTAAAAGCACGTTGCTGAAGCTCCACCCAGTATGTGCAAGCTTAACTAGATATCCTACAAGAGATACAAGCCATTTCGGCGCAGGGTTGGTCTTTTCCAGTCAACATGTTTTATACCAGGACAAGGCTGTCCCTTCTACTGGGCTTTGCAGGAATTCTGAAATCCCCCGAGGACAAACCAGCCCACGCCAGCACAGCGGCATCCCAGTGACCCTCCACCTCCAAAGGAAGACTTGACCTCACCACCACCAACTGGACTAAAACAGTTTACTGTTTGATACTTGCGTACAGCCTACTGAATTCCATACCTCTTTGAAGGGCTCCCGATTAATTATTTGCATTTTTTATAACTATAGTTATCTTACCGTCATTCACAATCAAGACATAGCATTTTAGAATACGCAATGTTTGGTAGATGGAGCATAAGCTACCCATTCGAAGAGGGAAACAAAGTTGAAATACAGAACACTTAAAAAACTACAACACAACCCTCCCCAATCCAAACAACCCAAAACCCCCCAAACAACAACCTAATAAAAAAAAAAACAAAGGCAGGGACACAAGGACCAGGAAGAAGTTAGCTCAGGGTTCTTGTTGAAGTTCTAAATTCAGTTAAAATTACCTCAACTAGCAACAGTTACAAGACTCTACAGAAATAAATCATTCAATTCAATAGCAATCATCACCAATTGCCTTCAGAACCTAAATGGCCTGTAGGACAAGCGCACACGAGAGCAGACCAAAGGGCTCCCGCGTACACGGTGTGTTTTCCCGGCACAGCCGGCACCCACGTTGTCACCCGCTGGTCCAGAGCACCCTTACGTGAAAATAACGGGGAGCCTGTCAAAAGAGGTTATTTAGGGTCCTGTTAGTAACACTCTGCCTAGATGCACATATTTTAATTTGGCCTGTAGGACACTTAGATGATGTTTTCATGTATTATTACAGTTTGTAGCACAAAATCTATTTCCTCTAATTAATATCAAACTGCCAATAGAAAAACAGAGGGAGGTCTGCAGATAAGAAGTGAGCACTTCAGTTGGTCTTTTCAAATACATTCAAGGCCAGCAATAGTTTTAGACTCAAGTTTGGATTACTTCCCTTTTTCCATGGATTAGCCCAATCTACCCTTGGTTTCCCGTGTTACAAACTGCTGGATAAAGCACTCCAAGAAGAACAAGACTCAACCTGGTCTGAGTTATTTTCGCAGTGCTCAGGGATGCCCAGCGCAGCGTCACCGCGTTTGTTTGCACAAGGCGCCTCTTTCTTTCCACACACCTGGCAATACTTTATGGAGCAGACCGCAGGACTAGCATCCTCGAGTAATTTTTTTTCCAATTCTCTTCTAAACGAACCAGTTGTACTTGAAACGTGTTTTAAAGCACCGTCGCTTCCCGTTAGAACAGCATGATACGCTTTTCAAAAGAAACTTTATGAGGTTTGATTAACAAAGTTGCCCTAAACACGAGCATCTTTCCTTTTTTTGGCTAGAAACACTGTACCAGAAATACAGGAAATGCTGGACAAGGCAAAGGAAAGTCGCTCACGGCTGCTCCATGGAGCGGCAGCAGAAACAACCGCTACACGCGTACACCGCCAGAAGGGACAGCCTTTCATTAACTCCTCCAACGCCCCTTCTCCATCAACACCGATTTCCCCTCTGAAGGATGCCATCCTACGTGGCTTTCCAAACGGAAGGCGTGTCATTTCATTTTTATGAGGAAGAAAACTTTACTGCTGCTCGGACAGATGGGATACCCAGAGAGGTGCCCGCGCTTGGAACAGCCCCTTCCTTCTGCCCCGGCCGCGTTCCCCATGGGCAGGGGTCACTCAGGAGCTGAGAGAACATCTAGAAATCCCTGAAGAAAAGCCCCAGCCATCAACTCCCGCACCGGTTACAGTAAATCACTGGACAGAGCAGGCAGCCACCCTACTGCCCATGGCCAGAGGGCAGGAGAAAAGCCCCCGAGGCGCGGGGGGGGTCTCTTCAGGAGACCTGCAGACATCTAAAGACAATTAATTTATGTCTCTTCCACAGTTAAGTGAGGCAGAAATGGAGTAAGACAGCAAATTCATGTAAATCCTGCTAAATCTGCTATTTTGATAGCTGTGCACAAACAGCACCGTCACAAGGAACGTCAGCTGTTCCCTAAATTTATTTTTATTTTGCCCTTCACAGGCCGGGGGGAGACGCCTTGGCCAGCCAGCCTCTCCCAGAGTTGTGAGAGATTTCTACCTATTAAGTTATTTGGTACCTTGTAGAGAATCAACATCTTCCCTGCAAATTAGTATTACACATTCCCTCTGATCGTTTTTTTCAGAGCTAATAAATGCTGTAGGAGAGTATCCTGATCCAGCAGAAGGGAAAACGGCTCCGGTATCTGGAGACACAAACCAAACCGACCCCCCACCTCTCACAACAGCAAGTCCCTCCAGCTTCCCGAGCCGACGCCGGCAGAGACGGAGCTCTGCGCCCTCCAAGGCCCCGCACGTCCCCGCAGCACGTTGTCCAGGCGGAACGGGAATTGTTCTCCCCCCGGACAAAAGCAAAGCCCCGAAGAGCTGCCCCCACCGAGGGGCTGGGGTGCTCCGAGACACAGCGGGTCTGGCCTGGGGGGCCGGTCACCTCTCCGCCAGCCTTCCACGAGGGAACACCGCAGGAACACCAACAGACCAGCAACGCCGCCTCCAAACAAGCTTCACCTCATGCCTTCGCTTTTCATAAACATCTTCCACTTGGTTTCTTCACCAAGACATTTGCACGGATTTTATTTTCATTTTTAGCGTCATTTCCAGGCGGAAGCATGTGTCTTAATGCTTATTTCTTCAGTCTGTGGTGGGAGGGCAGCTACAGGGGCTCCCACGGCAGGTGAACAAAGGCTCCCAAGTCCCTGACCACGAGTCAAATCCCCGGACCGGTTTGCTCCGTGCTGTGTCCTGACGGCATTCCGCAGCACCCCGCAACGCTGAAAAACCCCGAGCATGTACTCGCCCCGTGCACAAGCATGCAACGGGAGAAAAAAGAAATATAAACAATAACAATAAATTCCTATCCCAAGTAAAAATATTTTCTATCTGTAACTTGGGACGACAGCAGAGGGGAATGCTCAGAAGCTGTGGCACGTACCACACCACCTCGCTTCGGGCAGGGAGCTTCCTCACCAAAATCTTCCACTGCACGGGGAACTTACTCTGATTTGGAAAGCCTGATTTGTCTCAGTCCTATTAAAATAAATCCTTTATAATTGCTAGATACAAGTTACTAATGCTTTGTTCGCAAATCAGCCACATTTAAAGAACAAACTGTGCATGACAGATCCATTAAAGCGTTCAGCCATTTATAAACTTCATAAAATCCCCCATCTGTCTGAAAGACGCATGAGCTCAATTTGGGAAAACAGCACATACAGAAAAACCCCCAAAGTTGATGGAAATGTCTGGATAGTGATTTCTGAGAGCAACAAAATATTCCTTTTCAAGCTAATCAAAATTATAATTGTATTTTTGTACAAGATGATTTGTAACTAGACAATTCCATACGTCATTAACGCCTCCTGTGAGACCCCCCCGATGCACGGAGCAATGAACAAACATGCATAAGTACACTTTGGATTTTTGACTGCACAAAATAAAAATCTGCATAAACACATACAACACTAAACAAAATAGATGCGTTTGGCAACAGGGCCTTCATTTATGCAGGATAAATAAATTAAATAAATACAGATGATGGTGGAACTGCTTGCCATCAGCCGGGAAAGAATCATCAGAAACAAATGCTGTCAAATTACATATTGTGTTATTTCAACAGAAAAGCATTAAGATTAAATGAATACAAATGAATTGCAGCTCTTTTAATACTCATAAAAATATTCTGCAGGCTTTTTTTATTTGTTTCACAGAAATAGGATACACCAGAGCTTTAATGGAAACTGAAATTATTTTCTGTTTTACTCTGTGTCTGAAGCAAGGTCAGAAGAGCTATTAGAGCTCTTCTAACATTTCTGGTTTTGTCAGGGTTACCGGCTTTATGGGACAGGACAAACCTTTGTTCCTCACACATGAAGCTGGGAAGGCATTCATTTGCCAAACTCATTACAGGGTTTTTCTTTCCCTGGGTCCTGGTAAGATTTGAAAATCAAGCACTCCCTCGGAATGCCGCCTCCACGCAGCCTCCAAGAGGGCACAGCGTCAGTTCGGCACAAAGCGCGTTGGGGCAGCGACCAAACCTTCTCCCAGTCTCCTCCCAGAGAGACTCTCAGGAGCTGCGACCTGCGGGCAGCGTCCAGCCACGAGGGCTTTTACAGACCCGGACGGTGTTTTACTGCCAGAACTGGGGGCTTAAAACTCTCCTACAAGTGACCATCATGATTTCCTGCTTTGGGTATCCCAGATTCCCTCATATACCTGCCTTCATTCCTTACCTGTAGGTCAAGTTCGGTACCAGTGACCGAACAGGAAAACAGCAGCTCGTTGATGCTGTTGGCAGTGTACTTGGAATAACGTTAGCACATCTCAGGCTTACCCATGGTTTGCAAACAAGGGGAAAAAAATAAAAAGGACAAAGCAAATCACTAAAGCCTTACGGACAACACGGTAAAATAACGCAGAAGGTTTCCTGAAGTTATCTTCTTTACGATGTGTAAGACGTGCCTTCTGGCACGCCCAGCGCCATCACCCATGCTTGCAAGGATGCCCCCGTTTTGCCTGATGGTAATGACGAGGCTACTTGAAAGTCTCCATTCAGAAAAAGGGAAATGCATTTTTAAAGTCTACTTCGGTGAACTCAAATGAGGCAATCAAGACAACCCCAACTGCAACAAACTACCATCTTCAGCAAGACTACCAGGATGTGAATTCAAAAGCGTGTCACACCTCTAATGAAGTCCCCTCCGAAGACAGAACGCTGCTGGCCCTTCCCGCGTACGAGAGGGCAGCGAGTTATTTGAAGCAAGAACAACGTTGAAACAACTGTCAGGTAGGAAAGAGATCACGGAGAAATTTTGATTTTAAATTAAAAGAAAGCTTCTAGTTGATGGACAGCTAACATTTGGCAAGAACCCTTCGTGTTGATACGAGGGCAAAACCCAGCTGGTTACCTCCTGAAAAACCACCACACAAGCTCTCCGGCCTCTACTCCTCACTCCCCGTAACGAAGAGCCACCAGAAGAGAAAATTGGGGGGTTCTAGGTGGGCTGTTTGCAAGGGGTCCAAAACAATGGGCTTCAACTGCTGTCCCACACCACCCACCTACAGGTTTTCATGGGAATGCTTCATTCAGGGGACAGAGCACCCAAGGACTTAGAAGGTAATTACCAGCTCCACCACTCAAGCTGTGGGAGTAGCGCATTCGGAGTACTAGCTGAGACTTGCTAAATCCCAAGGAGATTCCCAGGATCACCCAATGCAGAGCATCAACTTTGACATGTAAAAAAAAAAAATTTAAAAGAAGAATTTTTCTTGAAACTTGTAACACTAGAAGAGGAAGGAGCATAGGGAAACGTGTAAGGACTACATTTTTCCCAATTTTTCAGCTACTAATGTGCATCTTTTGCATAGTTCATTAATTACAATAGCTGAAGAAGGTAACCGTGAGCTAATTGTTGAAGTCTCTTGTCAAGTTGTTTAACGTATCACTGCAATATAATAATGCTTTTTCAAGTGGAAAGTAAACAGCTGATGTTTGAGAGAAAAGGCAATGTAGAAACCAATGTTTACCCAGGCTTAGAAATTTTCTTTCCTATTTATGAGACCAAATTTGAGTATTCCACATGAAGAATTTTAAAATAATTTAATTACCGCAATAATTCAATTTAACCTTAAAGGGAATGTAAATCAAAGCTGAGATGCACAGTAGAAAATACAAATAAAAAAGAACACAAAACTAGAATGCCATTAATTTACTACACAAATAAATATGCTTCTTGTATTTCAAGATTAGTCAGAGCACGTATACTGCTTTATGTCAGAATCTGCTTCAGCCACCGCCAGAACGACACTCCGCACCAGTCTGGCACGCACATTTTCAGGAGGTGACGCGCAGAGGACACAACCTCGCGCCAAGTCCAGGCTGCCCATTGCCACCACCCTGTTCCACGCTGGCAACCCCCGGCGCAGCCCCCGGGACACCGAGCGTGGGGAAACGCAGCTTTCGTGTTCCGACCCCACAGCTACTCCCAAGTGCAACTGCTCAGCTGGCGTAACCCAGCCAAGGAACGATGTGAAAAATAAAAACTTCTCTTCGTATCAGTGTGGCGTGACCGGTGTCCTCACTCTCAGAGCCGAGCCGATCTGAGTCGCCGGGGTGCCCGCAGAGTTGGGTGGGGGATAACTCCTAACGCTCTCCCGCAGCAGCCACATGCCCCAGCAATTCCCTCGGCGTGACACGTACCGTTCCCGTTACTTGAAGTTCTTCCCCCCTCTCCCTTTCTCCCAACACGGCAATATTCTTTTGCTCCAGCAAACACACAGCACTTGGGGATGGGCTGCAGACACCTTCAAGACGGCCGTGGGTCTTCTGAGCCGGACTGCCCCCAACCTCCGGGCAACCCTTCCCGCTCCCGCCGGTAAAGCCGCTCCGGCAAGTGAGAACGTCTTCAGTAGGGAGCTGCTGCTGCACCGCGCGCCACGGGGCTGCAGGCAGGAGCCCTCTGTCATTTCAGACTGAAACCCCCGTAACAGAAACATCAACTAATCAAAATTGGGAATGGACAGGGAAGAACAGAAAACTTGGCATCACCCATTCAAATCGCTTTATTCCAACTTATGCTCGGGTATCTTTTAAGTTGTCCTTGTTACACCGACAGTGCTTTATTTTGACCAGAAGCAAGTCCAAGTTTAATAAAATTCAAATAACATCCACGTGAGGGCATTATGGAGGAAATGAAAGAGGCATTTTACAGCTCAATACCTCGAGTATAAAAATGTAAATTCTGTGTTTAGTTAGATCTCTAGTCAATATGGAGATCTTGAAATTGAGTTTATTTCATCTTTTATTTGGCCTTTTTTTTTTTTTAAATCTCCTTTTAAACATAGTGATGTACTATTTTATCAACTCTGGATAAAAGGAATTAACTTTTAACCCTATCTCAGGGTGACTCTCACTATTTTTCTGATGTGGTGCGCACAAAGCACTAACATGCCACCACTGCTCACCCAAAACGGCTCTGCCAGAGCTGTATTTTGGGTAAACCTAGGAAGGAGGCGGGGGAAGGAATAATAAAATTCCATTTGCAAAAGCATCGCTCGTTTAATCGCTGCCCCCATCACAGTTCCACACAGACACTCGCAGTTTGTTCTCAGGGGAAAGAAAAAAAGCGATGACCATTTGAAGTATTTCAAAACTAAATCAAGGACCATGCTTTATCCACGGACTTTTATGAGCACTCACTTTCCTAGTACCTGACCTTTCTCTTTATTAGCAATACCCAGCAGTTTGCTTCGGACAGTTACACCACCGCGCTCAGATTGTGGTGCTGGCACAGGAATAGCATTGCCCGTCCCTCAAAGCTCTTGCCAGTGTCACACACAAAATGCAGCACTACAAGAGATAACGCAGCTCCTGGTGCCTTCTGCCAGGGTAAGCGTGCTTCCAGAGCAGGCTCCATCCTTCGCCTTGTTCCCCTTCCCAGCCGTTTCGGAGGGAGCGGGGTCTGTGCCGTGCCCCAGCTGTGTCGGGGGCCGCCAGCCGAAGCGCCGCTGCCCCACATCCTGCTGCCCCCACCGAACCAGCCTTCACTTTTAACCCAAGTTTTTTGGTTTAGTACCCAGTCAAGGCGACAGATTTCTCTGCACCTTTATCCTATTCCTTCTCATCTCTCCTGCCGTACAGCAGCGGATCTCTGAAGTGTTTCCTACTGTATAAGCTTCTAGCCAGGGGACATCTCCCGGAGGCAGCGGAAAGCGGCGCCGGCAGCGCTCTCCCATGGCGGGTGTCCCTGCGGCACAACGCAGCGCCGGAGACAGCCAGGCTGGCACCACTTCCAGCAGCATCCCGGTCTCCGGAGCTCGGCGTTTGCCCCAGCTCTTTAACCCTACTCGGCAGCAGCTGGGCACGCGGGACCCCGTCGGTAGCGCAGGAACAGTGGAGAAGCAGCGATGCTCCTGCTGCCGCCCTTCTCCTCCCACTGTTTTTTCCTCCTTTCAGTCACAGAAGGAAATTCTAATCACACAGGAATGTTCAGTACCCCGCATCATCACAGCATGGAGAACATCAACAAAAGGACCCAAACCCCTCAGCATCACACACAAACCCAGCGATCTGTCACTAAATACTGCCGTAAAATTATTTGCATAGAACTAAGTTTTTCTAGCTGTGAAAGCTTGTTGGTCAGGTTCCCAGGAAGCCGTACACAGGCAGGCAGCTGTCAGCTTGCCCATCAAGAGGAACCACCGTCCTCAGCCCCTCTGCTCGCCACCGCTGCCACCTCCACACGTACCACCCACGGCAGCTGGGGCTCCTCTCCCACTCCAGCACGTCTCATGCAGGCTGGGACTTCTGTTCCCACCAAACAGTGTTTGCTTACAACCTTTCTGTCCAAAGGAAAGGCACCTCATGGAACGCTCTCCTGGCGGCAGCCCCGTTGGCCCCAGCGAGCAGCAGGAGGCAGTCCCAGACACCTCCCGTCCGCAGCCAGCCATCCCCACTCCTCGTCCTGCGGGAGCTCGGGAAGAGCCCTAAGGAGCGCTGCCACGTCCCCCGGGGGTGCCGTCCGCAGGGACGGGTGGAGGTGTTCCCTTTGCTGCCCGACCCCCACAGCCATACGCTTTCTTGGGGAGAAGGGTGGTTAGTTTTCAGGGACACGCAGGCTTCTCAGTACAAAAGTACAGTCTTTGGTATAAAAAGGTGGAGAATTATTAATATTTAAGGAAAAAACCCCATTTGTGTAACTTTAAAGAGCTCAGCTAAAAAGTCATTCAGCATTTATATGCCATCTTGAAAAACAGGCTCTTAAGCAAAGGGACAGACTTAAAAGCATTTTCTTTGGTAGAGGTTGACTCGCACAATATTAAAACATCTTCTTCCAATTTTCTTTTTTAAATGTTGAATACTTTGACAATGGTGATTTTTGGAGAAATGAGCTTTCACCGTATCAGAGAATTGCTGCCTCTAGCAGAGGTTTCCTCTGACAAGATGGTCACTCATACAATATAACCTTCACTTCCATTTCATCAAAGTTATATCCAGCCACGATGGGAAGCCAAGCGTTCATCAACTGGAATCATAAGTGACACGTTACATAAACTAGCTGTCTGCAAGCAAAATACAGGGAATTTCATCTTCATGCAACAAACCGCACGTATTTCTCCAGTGGGAAGTGTGCAATCTGCTACTCTGATGGAGCTGTTTGCTTTTAGCACAAACTCCCTTGCCCTACCCTTATTGTATAACATCGCTATTATAACTTACAGAACTACAGGTTAGAAAAACAAAACCAAATCCAACAACCTCTATAAGGCCAAAAAGGGCCTGGCAGGCTATTGGGGTCACTGGGCTGTAGATCAGATCTTCCTCCACTCAAAACAGAGCCCGTCCCTGGCACTGACATCCACTGACCACCTAAATCCCGCTGTGCCCGTGTGCTCCGGGGCTGCTCCCGCAGTCCCACCTGCCCAGCGTCGGGCTGGGCTGGCACGAAGCGCCCGGCCTCCGGCACAGGACAGCAGGATGCTCTCAGATGTGCAGAGGGGCAGGAGGGAGCTGAGCAAGGGGGCAGAGACAGCAGAACACAACAGAACACAAAGTGAGAAGGGACAGGCTCCTCGGTGTGAAGGAGAAATTCCCAGCTTGCCATTTTCCGCCAAAACACCAGTTCATTGGCAGGGACAGAAGCTAGTTCTGTCCTGCAAGAAGCTGTTGGCTGCTACATTTTCCAATTTTTTTTTCCCCTTTGATTTTTTGCAAACTAAAAAACCCATCAGATAATTGTTACTGCTAATAAGCTCATTGTTGGTTGTGCACTGATTATTTTTTCTTACAATAGGTGCTGTACCACTTTGAGAACCACGGGGTAAAGTGAAAATGCTCGGTAAGTCGGTTTTACCTGCGTGAGCACAAGCTGTGTTCGTAACAGTTCACAGGCCTGACTATGCTAATAAAGTCATTAAAACACAAAAGGAATAAGGGTTTATGTACAAACCTATCATGCCTTGGCAATCTACATGAATTGTTTACCTAATTAATTATGCAAATCTATGTTTCCCCCAAAGTTTTATAACATTAATTAGAATTTTTAGTATTCCTTTGTAAATGCAAGCTGTTCCATAACAGAACCAGTGAAAACGCGTTTCCTTTTTCACTCCTGTCCCCTCCTGCGGAACTCTTGCCCACACTCTGCTTCTCGCCGTGTTTTCTGCCAACAAACCGTAACTTCAGAGCAGACTATAACAAACCAACCCACCCCCCCGTTCCAAAACCCCCTTACACAAGAGAACTCTCCCAGAAAAAAGCCGCTTCCCACAAGGCTGGTTTTCCCAGGACCTGGCTCCCGTGCTGGAGGGAGGCCTAGGGCCACCGCGGAGACAGCCGACACTGCAGCAGGGGGGTCCCTCCACCACAGAGGTGTCCCCTTGCCGGGCAGGGGACACATACTGAACTGGCACCTCTTTAGCCTCCACCCCTTTGGGATACCGGGATTGCAGGAGCCGCATTCGGCGGTAATTTGCAACCCAAAATCCATCACAAAGCCAGAAGCGTTCTGCACACCTCGGTAAGCACAGGTAGGCAGGTCATTAAACTTTTGTGGAAAAGCTACAGTATTTGGACCAAGGACTGAGTTATAAGAATTCAGAGGAAGTTCCTATTGAAGAACTGACCATCATCAGCTGGGAAGAGTCAAAACTTTCTTAAATTGAAGTGTCTGCCAGCACACAGCGTAGCAGATTCCCTCATGGATAGCTTCCCAAGGGAAACTAAACCCAAGCCTGACACTTGCCTCTTCCGCAGGGCTCGCCCAGTGCCAACCTATTTCTCACACGGAACAAGTCCATGAACTCTAGATTCGGTTCCTTTTGTCTTACCAGCACACCACCATTTGGCCATTTGTGTCCATGCAAGTGTAAATGATGCAAATAAATGTTACTTTTGTTGAAAGAACGAGTTGGAAGTAATTCCACTTATTTGATTAATTTTCTCCCTCACATTCCTTCATCATTTGTAAGGATTTAAAACTCTCTAAAAATTAAATGAATAAAGATGTTTTGCAACTTCAGGTACCTATATTTAAATCTACATTTCCTTCTGTCACAGATGACTTTTTTGTATTCATGTAGAGGTTTTTTTAATATGAAATTTGCCCACGACCAAAATACTGCACTTCCAAATTTCATAACATTTGCTCACCTCCCCCTTCTTAATACCAAGTCTCTACTCTGCATTATATTGATATTTAAAAAGGTGCAGCTGTCCTTTCACTTTTATAACACCTAAATGTCATAATTTGTGGTGAGTATTATGCATGAACCATGTGAAGTGCCTGGTGTTGCTGACAGGAGCTGAGGATGAATGAGGAGAAGGCTCACAAGCCGCTCGTTCTGCGGCAGAGGGGCAGAGAGCCGGGCACCCGGCTGTGCCCCAGCGCGCTCCCATCGCCTGGTCTCCAGAGGTCTGTATCCCCAGTGTCTGTATTTGCATTAGCTAAGACAACAAGAAGCTCCGCTATTTTTATCTACCTTTTACAGCCCTTTCAAATGTCTACTTTTCCTCATCCACTCTATTTCTAACAGGGACCGGCGTTTTGTAAAAACTTCAGGCTTTTGTAAAAAGGAGAAGTTTGATTAGTAGAACACCCTAGAGAAAAACGTTTGCTGTTTAATCACTACTTTCAAAATAACAGTGCTATTGAAATATCCCTGTCTCCCTTTCAACTATCTACAAGTGATGTTTAGGTTCTTAGTAGAAAACTCTCTTTATAATACAGACTTGCGGAACAAGCCCAGCACACATAATATTACTGAAATAGGGTATGATTGATTACACTAAAGCAAGTAATAGCCGTTTGTCAGCTATTTGACACATGAAGCTTCACGGAGAAATTAAACAATGAGAGAAGGGGTCTGGATTTATCACCAGTCTCTACACTGCTCCACCACTGCAGTAAGCTTTGCTCCCAATGATTCCATCAGCTTTGACAACAGCTAAACACATTTAATTTTTTAGCTAGTCTGTCTTCAGTGTCTTTCATGTTGCTTTACTGCTGTCATCAGTCTAGGAAAAAGCAACTAGAGGGTAAAGGACTAATAACAGTAAACAAGGCATCTATCTAACCATTTAAAAAAAATATTATCTTATAACCTGGCAGGGGAGAGGGACAGATACCAGTCAGCACTTTTTCAACATAAAATATCCCGACTGTATTACATGTGGCCACTTGATGAAAAAGAAAAAAGGGCACAAGAGAACACGATGCAGCCTCAGTTAAGTCCAGTTTAGAGCACCACAAATACAAGAATTAAACCCAATTCAGATGCGCAAAAATGATTCACCTGACATGAAATTCAGCATAGCGATGCCAGCACGTTTTTCTTGCATGCTCACTCTTCCCAAAACACACAGCACCAGGTATGGTACCAAATATGCTCAAGTTCAAAACTGGCAACATTCAAATACACATTTCTAATTTTTTTTTTTTTAAAAACAACTAGAAAACAGGTAAGTAAATCTTTCTAATGGTACAACAGTTCTAGGCCCAGGCCCATACAAATCTTCTTAATAGGTTCCTTCCAGATTTCCAAGCCCCTTAATGTTAAGCATTTCCATGCTATAGGAACAACTTCTTCCAGCAGAGAACTGTTCCACTGAGAAGCTGAATAGGTTTACACAACTGGAAATAAAGAAGATTTGGGAGATTTTTGGAGTGTTACAGGAGTTAATATTACATGCAGTATTTAAGCCCCAAACACTTTCAGCCAGCGGCAGAATCTAAGTTAGGGCAGGCAAAAAAGAGCAACAGAAGTCACAATATTCCTCGTTTACTGGCAGAAATTCTTTTTCTAATAACTGGGAAGTAGATAAGCTCTCTAAAACAATAACGCATTTAGCGGCGTATCGACAATAGTTGGTGTGATTTTCATTACCAAAAAAGCTACAGTGCCACCATATCGAGCAAGCACAGCCCCTACAGCTGCTCTCGCCGGGTAAGAGGCATTTTTCTTGTCAGACACCTCATAAACCAGCTTGGAAACTTCCCTGTAAGTTGTTTAGTACTAGGAAATTGTTAGCCTGCAGAAAAATGGTCGTGCTACTTCACACTTCTTGTTTTGAAAAATTTCATCCAGGGTCCAGGTTTTATAAACGCAGAGTAGCCAGAACTGTACGACTGCCCAGTTTCCCTTAAATCGCGTTACAGCTAGCGAGGCAAACCTTAATTCCCTTGAGCAGCTAGCGAGGCAGCCCATCAGCGGGCACAGGCAGCCGCAGCTCCGCCGGGGCAGGGCAGAGGAACGCAGCGTTAATCCTGCCAACCCAGCAAATATCAAGTTAAAAACCTCACAAAAACGATTCCACTGCAGCGCTCCACTAACGCTCCTCTCGTTCACCCAGGGGCTTCTCACACCAGCAGCTCAGAAATCTGCTCCCCCAAGTTCCCAGCCGAGAGACAGGTTTTACCCGAAACACCAGCCAAGAGCACAAGCCTCTTCCACCACCCAGCCTGCTCCGAACACGGCCCGCGTCCACCCCAGGACTGATGCTGCGCCAGAAACAACCCCAAACGCAGCAAAGGCAGAGCTCCTAGTTCTCAAAGTCCTAAAAGATGTACAGACATGTGAAAGAAAAACCACTTTCCCAGTTTTGTGTCATTGTCCTGGATGAATTCTTCCCAATAAATTGTTAAATTTCATTTAAGAAACTTCACAACATTCACGTCTCATGCTGCATTCAAGAAGCAACGATAACAGAGGTCATTAAGTGATTGCAGTTTTCTTAATTTTACTATGCACAGATGATGTGAATTTTGATTAACTGTTCTAAAGTGGTTTTTCACAGCCCATTCAGAGCTCTCCCATTTCTCTGGATGGCTACTTTGCACCACTGTACGACGCTGTCTAACTCAATAACATTCCACAACTACAGTCTAATGAGTTGTGTCCAGAACGGTCAAAGTTACAGGTTTTCTGAGTAAGAGTGAAGCCGGAGGAAAAGATGTTGAAAACAGTAAAATTGCAGTATTTCAGAAATAATATATTTAAAATACCATATTAATAGAGGCCAATGAACAGTTCACAGTCTCTGCCCTTTGAGGTGAGTATTCACGCAGAGTCAACCAAAAGCCACTTACACACGTTTATTCCAGCTAACGGCCAAGCAGTACTTCCAGGCAAGCGATCCCACGGCATGATCTCCTCGCCTTCCGCTTCCCTTGGGGTCCTGCACGGGCCCCACCGCCTTACCAAGGTCAAGTGCAAAGAGCCCGCTGGCCTTACCTCTGTCACTGAAGTCATCCACAAGGATGATCTCTGCTATCAGGCTGTCTGGAGTGCGGTTGATGATACTGTGTATTGTCCGCAAGAGCGACGTCCAGCCTTCGTTATGGAACGGGATAATTATGCTCGTATTCGGTAGCTTTTCCAGGTACACCTTGTGCTTACAGCTGGAGAGACAAGAAAATAACTGTATCAGCACACTGAAAAGTCCGAGTCAGCAAATACTGCCATCCCTTCAGGCCATTCAGCCACCATGGTCACTGGCATAAAATCCAACGGCGCAATCAGCAGGTACTTTCATGTGACAATAACTAGTTCATTTAAAATGTTTATATTGCTTACAGCATACAAGAAATCTGAACAATGACAAAACTTAAGTACAGTGACTGGATTTATATTCTTTTCCTTCACTGGAAGCTTTTTTCCTGCAAAATGACAGAGCAATGCAAAATGACACCTTCTTCCATTTTCGAGAGGAGCGCGCTGCAGCCCCAGCACCGCAACCGACGGCGCCTGCGCAGCACCAGCGCTCGACTTGCCGTCTTCAGTATCAACTTCTTCACATACTGGAGCAAAGCCCCATTCTTTAAAAAAATAAATAATGGCCTTGCAATTCAGTTAGCTTAGAACAGTTAATGAATAGCGTTCACGTTACTGAAACGGATGGGATCTCATCTTTCATGTTTTATTGAAAAAAGTGGGAAAAGGGACACTCTGCTCTGTTGTTCACAGGGCATTTTCAGCTCTGGGACAAAGGAACCGAATGATTTCTCCTTCCCCAGGAGAAAGTCACTCCCTGATAACAGCGTCCCTACAAGCGGGAACAGGTCAGCTTTGTAATAAACAAAAAAGCAACAAAAAAAAGGGGATGGGTGGAAAAAAGCTTAGACCTGCCACTTCTAGGTCTAAAAAAGCACAAGCCTCTTTGCTGTTTTTCAGAAAGAATAACTGTGCTTATCAAATACTGCTGGAGGTTAGAACATTGATTTACATAGATCTGCAGCTTAGTTTGCATTTCCACTTTATAAATGTCACTTGGAAATCAATATTTACCAATCTCTTGTACAGCTACCACAGGGAAGAACTGTTCCAAAGAAATAACAAAAAACTCCTAGCTCATACAGTTGTATTTGCAAAATATTAACTGTTACTTAGTTATGAATAAACTATCAAGGTTTTGGATGCTTTCCTAAAAAATAAGATTTAAATTTGTAATTCAGACATTTCTTTCCAAAACATGGCAACAATGAATTTAATGACGAGCCATTTGCGAAAGTAATACCTTTTGAAAGTTTTAACAAGCAGCTTGCTGGTAGAACATATGTGCACACGGGAAACCAGAGAGTTGCTTTGCAAGAATGTGAAGTTCTGGGAAAAACAGTGCTCATTACCCAGTGACAGAAAAAGCTAAGTATTATATTCTAACACTTCAGGAGGAAAAAAAAAATCCACTGCAGCAATAGAATTAAGTAAAAATTCTTTTTCTTATCTGTAGGCAGACGTACAACAAAGGAAGCCCATGATTAATCTGTAGCTGTTTCAGCTGGCAAATTAAGAAAACCACCTACCAAACCCCCCACCTACCGCTGCCAGCTGTTTGCCAACAAGCAGCAACACTTCTTGGCCTAGAACAAACAGCTACTACACATCCCTGGAATTCCCATGCTATTCCTGAAAGCAAGATTTTTCCTTTAGCATTTTTCATGCCCAGTACGATTTTAAAACTACTAAGTTGTCCGCCTCCATAAACCCCACGCCAACAAACAAAAACACCACACGAAACCAAGCACAAGAACCCCACACATCAGACTACAACTTCTAAAGGGTACGGGGGCAAAAAAATAATACCCTAAACACATCAGAAAGTTATTTCTTTTAAAAAAGTGTCCCCCCTCCTATATAGTGTACCTTTTGAAAGATGATGTACTGAAATGTGTGTATTTGCACAGTCAATTTTGTTACCTTAAGTGTGTACAGATGGGGAAGGTCATTGCATTTGGATATTCTCATCGCTGGTTTCAGGTTAATTGCACATTCTAAGTGATGAGAAGGAGAAGCAACATCAACGGACTTAGCTTAAAACTATTCCATTCTTCCTACAGAACAGATTGCTCCATTAACCCTAAGAGAGCCACGCTTAAAAGACAGAAGAGGAAAACATCTTCTATTTTCTTAACAAGTCTCCACCGCCCCACTTTGACCTTTAATCCTCGGTTCTGTTTGCTTTCACTTTGACAATCGCTGCGGAGGTACCTGGCTATACGTGAACTGATGTCTAGAAAAGCGCCCCAAACCACCCAAACGCCCCTTTCCTACTTTTCTCAAATTCATAGAGAGCTGAAACCTTACATTCCATCCCCCTCTAACAGCTTGGGTTTCACAGTGGCAGCCCGCTTGCCTTTCTGCAGCAAGTTAAATTCCGCTCAGTTCTAGCCCCTTGTTCTCTGCCACAAGACTCTGACAGTACCAGAAGGTCCCAGAAGAACCAGTTAGACACCCACTGCCGAGACACTGGGTTTCCCACGAGAACAGTCACACAGGCGCGCAGCATTTGTTCACAGCCCACGAGCGCGGGTCTTCACGCCCGCATTTCGGAGGCGATGCCCAACGCCGGGGCGGCAATGCAGCCACGAGGCAGCAGAGACATTGCGCCCCGTAAACCACCACGTTCCCTGGAAACAACCGGCCGGTCCTCCTGCCTTCAGCAAAGCTATCCTGTCACCAGGTCGGAGCGATGGCCATACTCATCAGCTCTTATTATACTTACATTTATTAACGGTGCCTACAGCATTGAATAAACCGGCCTCGGTGGCTGTGCGATACATGTATTAGGCAGAGAAGACAACGGTTTTTATATGCAACAGGAACTGACAGATCCATAAAGCTTACATACGTAGATTTATCTTATCTAACATTCCAATTCATCCACATCTTACTGATGAGAATGATCTTTAAAACCAGGAAGCATCAGCACAGTTACCAGACAAGCTACTACAAAGATACTTGTACCATTAACTGCAACAATTTTGCATCAGCAAAGATTTCCAGAAGTGTCCTTCAACACCAGTTCGTTGTCAGAAGTTCCGCAGAGTGCCTTTGCAGAGGTGCTGACCAGGTTTCATCGCAGCTTCAAACTAACCTTATTATTTATGCTGGTTCCAAGGTTCTAACGTACCTCTCAATAAATAACTACCTTATTTTTCAGCCACCATAAAGTCATACTTTCAAGACTACATGCTTGTTTTTTCTTGCTCTCACCAAAATAATCCTAGCCTAACAGGGCTTTAAGCATTCCTAGGCAAAATACAGACCTGATTTCAATACGTGTGATCTCCAAAATTAATTTGGTTAATAGCTTAACTACCACGGGGAACAAATGTTTCAAAAGTGAGATTCTTGATTCTCCAAATGAGAAATTATAATCCAAGAGGTTCTCATATTTCCCGAAGAATACAGTCTTACAGAAATTTATTCAAATAAAAAAATAAAGCAAGGTTTACTGTAGAAAGGAAAAAAGCTATTTATAAAAGACTACCATTACCATCCAAATTTAACAGTGTCTAAATAAGCACTAGTATTCATTAGGTAAAACTTCTTGAATTATGACATTTATGCCAAATGGAGCTCAACTGACTTCCTACAGAAATATTTCAAATGCTGCTGAACAGAATAATTTTATTTTCCAGAGCCTCCCAGCTTCAGCGAGGCTTCAGGAAACGGTGTGGGCCGCGTACGGCATCAGCAGTGAGCACCGGCAGGCGGGAGCTCCGGCGCTGAGCCTCCAGCCCACGGCGCTGCGGCTGCCCAGCGCGGCCACCCTGGGAGCGCGAGGGACACTCGGGGACTGGGAGCAGCGCAATAAAGCGTCCGGACAGCACACGGACACGGAATACTGGGACATCTGAGGAGGCCTGGGAATAAATGCTGAAATCAATACTCACACAAGGTTAGCAGGCTGAAGACAGTTCAGCCACTTGCTGTTAAGTGAGGGTTTGCTCAAGGTCAAACCCAAGGTAGAAGAGACTGTAATGGTTGATATTGCACCTGGGTTGGGGCAATCCCAAGCCCAAATCCCGGCTGGGCAGGGAATGGCTGGAGCATCCCTGGGGAGAGGGACTGGGGGTGCTGGCGGGGAGAAGCTCACCATGAGCCAGCACCGTGCGCTGGCACCCAGAACCCCCCCACATCCCGGGATGCATCCCCACAGCGGGGGCAGCAGGGCCGGGGGGGGATTCTGCCCCTCTGCTCCGCTCCGGGGAGACCCCCCCTGCAATCCCGGGTCCAGCTCCGGGGGTCCCAACAGCAGGAGGACACGGAGCTGCTGGAGCGGGGCCGGAGGAGGCCCCGGAGATGCCGGGAGGGCTGGAGCCCCTCTGCTGGGAGGACAGGCTGGGAGAGCTGGGGGGGTTCAGCCGGGAGAAGAGAAGGCTCCGGGGAGACCTTCCAGCCCCTGCCAGTGTCTGAAAGGGGCTCCAGGAAAGCTGGGCAGGGACTCGGGATCAGGGAGTGGAGCCACAGGACGAGGGGCAACGGTTTTACACTGAAGGAGGGGAGATTTAGACGAGGTACGAGGAAGAAGTTTACCCTGAAGCTGGTGAGCCCCTGGCCGGGGTTGCCCAGAGCAGCTGTGGCTGCCCCATCCCTGGAGGTTCAAGGCCAGGTTGGACGGGGCTTGGAGCACCCTGGTGTGGTGGGAGGTGTCCCTGCCCAGGGCAGGGGGTCGGACTGGGTGAGGTTTAAGGTCCCTTCCAACCTAAACCATTCTATGATGTCAATCAACATTACTTTATGCTATCCTTTACATTATCAAAACATAGATAAAGACAAATTAATTACTGTAGAACTTTAGTATCTTAAGGAATTAAAAAAACAACAAAAAATGCAGTGGGGAACTGAAAAAAGGGGTGCAACTACTAGGTCTTTCAAAATAATTTTTAATAATAAAGGTTATTATTTGCTATTTTTGTTTCTATCAGGACTAGTTTTTGCACTAGCAGTCTTTTCATCTGGATTAACTGTTAAAATAACTCATGAGAATTTTGCAGTAACAGGATTAATTTAGACAGTAAATGAAGATGAAGACTGGTCATTTGACTTGCATTACTCAGCTCTATATACATTGTAAAACGGCTCATTTGAATGAAATGTACGTTAGTATAAACATACAAAGTCTCAGAAGAAAAACCTCCCATGAAATTTGATAGTTTTGCCTGTGGGACTGAGGGCAGAGAACTAAGCCTACCTGAAGTCAGCACAGCAAACTGATTTTTTGCTTCAGCTTTGATGACAGTAATTTCCATGACGGCGTTCTCGTAATCAGTCCTGGCTGCGTACCTGTACTCAACACCATGCCCGCGCCGATAAGAGGATAAACATTTCAGGATGCTAAGAGCACATTATTTGACTACCCTTCCACCGCTTTCATTGCGTTTTTCCTCACTTTCATCCCTACCTCCATACCTGTGTTTCCACAGATAACCGAAGAGCTGGTAGAATTTCTGCCGTTTGAGGCAGCTTCCCTCACTGCTGCGCCGCTCGCCCAGCCGTACCTGAGGCACAGCTCCTCCCAGTTCAGAAACCTCCCCCTCTCCAGCCACGGGACCAGTGCAGCCCCCTCGCCCGCAGCTGGTAAACTGCCATCTACAGAACCAGGGGCTGAATCGTTCCCTGCTGTCCTCCCCAAAGCCTTCCACGGGATCCCGATGGGGCACCCGGGCTCACATCCGTGCTCCTGTCTCCCAGTAAGTGCCCGGAGATCAGCAGCCCCCAGCGCAGCGGCACCCGCGCATCCTGTGGACATCCCACCCAAACAGACCCAGGCCTCCAGTAATCTCCAGAGGGCGGATTCGGGATTATTCTCAGCTTTACAGACTGCCGGACTAGGGCAGTGAGCTCGAGCAACTCGCCCCTTTCACAGCCAGGACTGGAATCCAGCAACGTACAGGAATGTTATGCCTCCTGTCCTTACGCTGTGCAGCCTCATCTCACACGCGTAACGTGCCACTCTTGGAAGCTTTGAAAGAGAGTGGCTTTCCCTGATTAGGACTATTCTGCCTATACTATTGATGTGCTTCAGTTAATCTCACAGAACCTCTTCCCAATGCTTTCCTTCTTGGATGCATCCATCCATCTCCCTGCTGACCTGCACAGTGACAATGTTGTGAGCTCAGTTATGGTTTCTACTCAGGAGGGAATTGTAGGAGTATTTGTACCAGACATGCACACGGTACTGATGTGCCTTTTCTCCCTCCTCCTAGTAAGTCTGAAGATGACAAGTTCCTCCTAACGGTATCTCCTAACGGTATTACTACCAAGTGATCCTAGCGGTTAGGGACCCCTACACACACACACCCACACAGAGTACCTGCTTGCCCTCAGAACAGCCCACAGGGGACAAGGGACAAGCCCAGCGTAGCCTCACTCCCTGTGGCAAGTTAGCTTTGAACCAAACTAATCTGCTTCTGCAGTGTGAGCCTACTGCGTCCTGCTACCACCATAAAGGCAAANTCTCATCCATGAGCACTCCCAAGTCCTTCTCCTCAGGGCTGCTCTCCAGCCATTCTCTGCCCAGCCTGTATTTATGCCTGGGATTGCCACGTCCCAGGTGTAGGACTCTGCACTTGGCTTGGTCGAACTTCATGCCATTTGCCTTAGCCCACCTCTCAAGCCTGTCCAGGTCCCTCTGGATGGCATCCCTTCCCTCCAGTGTGTCAACCGCGCCACCGAGCTTGGTGTCATCGGCAAACTTGCTGAGGGTGCACTCGATCCCACTGTCCATGTCTCCAACAAAGGTGTTAAACAGGACTGGTCCCAGTACTGACCCTTGCGGAAGTAGAACTCCGCTGCGTTCTCTAAATTTTAAAAAGTGCATAGTTCAAATTTTCACATTTTTAAACCACGCACTCGCCATAGACACTTAGAGATGCAGAACTTTTCGGGCAGAGTTTAGTCGAACAATAACGAGTCTCTTGGTCGTACCTTCCAAAAGGAAGAGGTGGCTGCCATCGAAAGAGATTACTTAAGCCCTTGGATAGCAAGGTCACTGACTGCAAACGTGCAGCACCCAAATGCCCGAGTCAACAGGGCAGGAGCAGGTAAGGGGGTGAAGAAACAACCGTATATATTGGGATTCCTGGCAGGAATACTATTCGAGGGGAAAAGAACACGACGACTGAAACGAGAAAGCACCGCTACTCGGCATAAGTATTTGCTGCTTAACCTTAATAGAGCACTACACATTGACCTAAATAGAGTAGCAGAGAAGCTTTCCTAAAGATGTCTCTTCTCTTGCATTTAAACATTGCACATTTAACTGCAGCACACTTATTTGTGGAACAATGCTGAATAATAGGTTTAGTAGCTAAGGTTACGAGAATGACAATTTCTTAGCATAAATGTTAATACATTTCTGCAAACTTATTATTAAATAAACTCTTAAATCTCAGAATAATTTCTGCATTAAGTCTGAAAATGATATACAAGCGTCTTGGTAGAAATACCTAGGAAGAAAATAACCATGATAAGCAACTGTCATCCTGCTAGGTAAGTAGCTCACACCTGTATTTTCTCACTGAAATTATTACGGCAGTGTTCAGAACAAAAAGGAGACTATGCAAGGGGCATTATGCATTTCCCCCTCACACAAATCCTCAGAATTATGAAATAACCTTAACAATTTGGACTTTGGCAAAAAAATATTTCACATACGCAAACACTGGTGTACGTACACACAAAAAACTGGCACCAAATGATGAATCAGGTACAATGACATTTTTCAAGATTATCATCACAAATCAGGTTATGAACCTTGAATTACGCTTTCAAATATTGCTATCCTTGATCAACCTTGTCTTTCTTTCCATGACATTTCAGGACTAAATATCTGATATTTCTCACGAAAGAATAATACTACATTATTAAATTCATCCCCTAGATACTTTCAGATGAGATCTTTAAAAACAGAGGACACCTCTACCAGGGCACGAGCCATTTCCAAATGAATGTTCAAAGCAGTAAGTACCTCTTCACTGTCCCTGGCCAGAGAACCTCCTTGCTCCCTCCCTCCCCTCCCTGGCTGCATTGCCAAGCACTAATCCCACCTGTGGGTCAAGCGTGGCCTTTACTGCTGTTTGGAAGAGCTGAACTCGGAGAGCTGCACTCCTCTGCTATGAAATCAAAGTTCTTTACAAAAGGGTAAGGTACAATTTACTCTAAATAATTTCTAAAAAACCCTTAAATATACGCAACAGACAAAGTGGAACTTTCCAGCAGCTCCATATTCAGCATGCTGTTCCTACCGTTCGGTATCATATTTGGCTCCAGGAGTTCAAGGCTTATTCATAAAAACGATACTCGGCGACACCCTCTTCCTTGCTTTAAAATGCTTAGTACTGATCTAGTTATTCCTTTGAGATACAAAGTCCTTCTGCTGGGTTGCAGCAAGAATCAAACCTGAGTTTCTGAATAAACCGCTTTCCGAGTCAGTTCCGAAGCTGCAGCGAGACTTTTAGAAGGCTGGAAGGACAGCCAGAGGCGCCTCTATTCCCGAAACACTGACCTGCCCGAGGAACAAAGGAGCTTGTCACGGAAACACCTGGCAGCTATTTGCAGCAGGCACGGATGGAATACGGCTTGAGACGGGGAGCGCTCCTAAAGAGGCAGTGAAAGGAGTTACAGTTCCACTGCCGGCCACCCGCTCCCCAGAGCCCCAAGGCCACGGTGGTTCCATTTGGTGGTCAGCCACCTCTGCCTGGCACACAGAAACAGCATCCTTTTACCCCGGGGTACAGGGACAGCTCTGCCTAATGCCCTGACGAGGTTGTAAGTAGGAAAAAAAGCATCCTAAAACCTCACACTGGCTTACGGAAAGACGCAGAACTGCAGAAGTCTCCATCTTTAGGGCTTCTCTGCTAACAGAAACCTGGAGAAACCGACTCCCCCTGTGAAGAGCAAACGAAAGAAAACGGCGTCGGAAGCGACAAGGGAGGAGAGCAGGGCTGGCACCGGTTCAGCCGCTTTGCGGCACGAGCCAGTGCATAACTGCAGCAGCTTGTGTGACCCTGGGGCTGTAACAACAAGGATATTTTACGCACATTAAGGGATGCCAGAGGCACTGCCTTGGCCAGCCACCAGGCCCTGTGCCTCCTCCACACACCGACAGCCCTTTCCGACAGGGAGCCGCGTAGGAGAAGGGAAGTGCCCTGCAGACATCCCTCCACTGGGTTTAGGAAGCGAGGCAGCAGCCTACCTACCAGTAGGTACCAGGGCACCTGCTGACCACAGAAGTAGCCCACCTCCGATGTTCTTCTCTTAGAGAAAGCACCAGAGAAAGGTAAGAGCAAAAGAGACATATCTAGGACAGACATTGAGGTGCTGGAGCGTGTCCAGAGAAGGGCAACGGAGCTGGTGAGGGGTCTGGAGAACAAGTCTCCTGAGGAGCGGCTGAGGGAGTTGGGATTGTTCAGCCTGGAGAAGAGAAGGTTGAGGGGAGACCTTCTCACTCTCTA
The DNA here is from genome assembly GCA_013398295.1 of Chionis minor. Lineage (NCBI taxonomy): Eukaryota > Metazoa > Chordata > Aves > Charadriiformes > Chionidae > Chionis > Chionis minor. Next base: position 737,233 of record VZSF01005155.1, on the reverse strand, counting down.
CAACTCCCTGAAAGGAGGTTATAGCCGGGGGGGTCAATCTCTTCTCCCAAGGAACAAGCGACAGGACAAGAAGAAATGGCCTCAAGTTGTGCCAGGGCAGGTTTAGGTTGGATATTGGGAAAAACTTCTTTCCCCAAAGGGTTCTCAGGCATTGGAAGAGGCTGCCCAGGGAGGTGGTGGAATGGCCGTCCCTGGAGGGATTTCAAAGCCGGGCAGACGTGGTGCTGAGGGACATGGGTTAGGGGTGGGTTTGGCAGAGGTTTCTGGTTGGACTCGATGATCTTGAAGGTCTCTTCCAACCCAAGTGATTCTGTGAAAACAAAGATTTTCAGCCTCTCCCAACCCCACTGGCGTTACCAGCACGTGCTCCTGGCTGAGCTGTTGTTCCAGACCTGACCTTTCCTTCTCTTTACTACAGGAACCGCAGCACCCACCGGGCTCCCAGCCACGGACAAGCCCTCTGCACCGCTACCAGGACACAACATCTCCCGGTGAAGATTTACATAGTAATTGTCTTAGCATGTCAGAGTATTCAATTTACAGCAACAAGCTTCGGTCACACCGCGTTTCTGTTCCAATCTAGCCTTGTCAACCGAGCCTGATAAAGTAGTGATAGCTGGTAATTTCTGCTGCCGTTTGACAAGGCTGTAAAATTAGCTTGGGTGTGAGCTGACAGAGGGGAAAGTAATCTTTATTTCGACAGCTGCTCACAGCTGGGAAGCAAGCCGGCATTACGGGGCACCGGCCTCAATAAATGTCACAACGCTTCTCCCTACTGGAACAATAAATCTTCTCCAAAATGTTATTGCTATTTTCATTAAAAAAAAGAGAACTATTAAATTGTACAGTAGAAATAGTTTACATTGTTGCTATTAAATGCACTAACAAACAACATGTCTCAGAAACTAACCGGGCAAAGCCCCATGTCCTTTCCTTTGGCTTCCCCCAGCATGGACCTCGGCGCAGCTGGTAGAGCTGAAGTAGGTGCTCCTCACTTTATGTCAAATTGCATCGTTTTAGTCTGTCACCGACAACCTCTCCAGCAGCACTGCACGTCTGCGAAGAAATCTGAGTCCGTGAGTTTGCCTCGCTTCATCCTGCAAACCACAAGGTTTTTCTAACCGAGGGAAGAGCACGACGGGCTGATAGGCCTTTTGACTATGGTCGCACGGCTTTGTTTAACAAGATAGTGAGGTATAAAACCATCACCGCTCATGGAAAAATGTAACAAAATCTCTAAAAATTAATTAAAAAAAAATCTCTCTTTAATAAACTTATCTACTTACCCATATGTATTAAATCCTGGCTTGGGAAAAAAATCCTGAATGCATATAGTAATTTTATATCACCTCCAAATCCCTCACAAGCAAGCTCACATCAGTAGGCCTCTCAGTAGTCTATTTCAGCTTAAACCTTGCACTTTATTACCTATGAATTCCAAAATAGCAGCTAGCAGCTCAGTTTATACAGTATAGACACACACACATCCCCAAAGCACTTCTTTTTTTGAGAGAGAGAGAAGATTACAGAAATACCAAATGTACTCAAAATTAATTTATTCACACCAAACACAATTTATTATTGTCTCTCCAGAGTCAGGCAGACCTTAACGCGATCAATGAAAAGCCTCTATTTGGAGTCTGAGTTCATTTTTCTGGCCAAAAGAGAAGAAAGAGGATTAGAACCTCAGGTTTCCATCATCTCAAAGTGTGTTTTTAACTCGCCGCTTCAGGAACAAGCCAACCCACAACGCTCATCTACCCTTCAACTTCCATCTCAGAAAGCCTCATTATGGTTCTACCACCTGCCCTTACATTCCACAGCTATCCCATAGGCTTCTAGGAATCCTCTGGCACATCAGCCACCCGTCCCAGTTGTGTGCCAGCACTCGGGAACCTCTCCCAGCTGCTGTGGTCATCCACAGACAGCTGAGAGTGGCCTGGAAATACCAGTTCCCTCGGCAGCCAGGGGTACATCCCGTCGGGGACCGGGGACTCCAACGCCCAGGCTGCTGCAGCATTTTAAGCTGCCCCTCTGGGGCGGCACACAAGGCAGCGGAGCCCCTTGTGCCGCCAGCGAGCGCGCTGCTGGCACCTGCCCTCCCCTTTAGCAGCGCAGCTGAAGCTTCGTTTGCTTGGAAGTACCCAGCCCTACGCAAACCCACATCAGACACACGCCTAACTGCATGAAAATACGCCTGGAAAGGAAGCTGAAACGGCTGTATAAGAAAAGGCATACTGAAGCTTTCCAACTGCAGAGGTACCGATCCCCACAACATCCCACATTTCCTGCAGATCTTCCTGACGTTACACATACTTCCCAGTTTCAGTGTTGTGCTGCTATCTGAGAGTGAAAAGTTCTGGCTTTGACCATCGACAAATGGTGACAGACTGGGCTGTCCCAGATGCACAGAGCTGGCTGGAGGGTAAATATCCTTCAGCATTCCTGCCCCCATTCCAGTGGGATTTCAGTTCCCTTTAGTGCCGCTTGCTGTTTTCTCTGCAGCGTGGGAGGTTTTGCTGGATTCTAGGTAACACACAAGAACTGCTTCCCTCCGCTTGGACAGACAGCTTATTCTCTGATGGAGTTTGCAGCAGCCAACAGGAGCCCTGGGCTCTCCTCACCAGCAGACCAAGGGAGCCATCCATCGCCGGCCACGTTCCAGCTGTTGCCACCATCGGGAGACACACGAAGCGCCCAGAGAGCACTCGGGAAATATTCCGTGTCGTTTCTTACCCTCGACACACACGGTGCGGAGGAACCAGCAGCAGGCATGGCAGAGACAAAAGGCCACAAGTTTCCTGGAGTATAAAATATTTCCAACCCTGTTTTCAGGAGCTGCCCTGTGAACGAGATGCCCTGAAGCAATTGCAGGGAAGGATCTGGCGGGGCTTGGAGAGGGGCCGATACCTGTAACATCTCCCACCCCGTGACGTTCCACCTCCACGATGTGGCTCAGCACCTGCACAAAAGCCGTGGGAGGAACAACCTGCAGCTCCCTCACCACCCTGCGAAGAGCACAACCGGAGTTTAGCCAGTTGCTCCGTGGCCAGGGGAGGTTAAGGTGACGCTAGTAAACAGCGGCACAAAGCACCGCAGCATGTATGTGCCTGTAAAGTCATTTCTCACCTCCAGAAGTGAACCACAACAAGAAAGAAACCTGCTGCTCTCTTAGTTTCTTTCAACATAGAATCAAAAATTCAATAGAAGATCAATCCCAACAATTAATCACTTCCATGAGCCTCATTAAATATTGTGAAGTGCAGCATACTTTAGATTAAATAATTTGTCTTTTACTGTCTTGAAGTAGGACAACCTAAGCCTGTCTTTAAGATTGTAGAATTCTCGGGGAATTCATTGGAATTTCTCTTGGAGTACAGGGTTAATGATAAATTTTATTTTTAAGGACTATATACATAAACTGTCACAAATGCATTGTATTTATGAAACGAAAGTAATTAAATGCAGGCAATAACCTTATTTCAGAGGATTCAGATACAAACTATTGCATGACAGCTGAACTATATATTTACATAACATATCCTTTTCCCAAATTCATCTAGTAATTCTAGTTTTTCTGCAAAGTTTACTAAAACGTAAGTAAGGATTAACAGTAACTCTGCAACTGCTCTAACGACACAAAAAAATACAGCCAAACAAAAAAAATCAAGCCAACCCCTGTAAGAAAACCCATTGCATATTCATTTTAGCCTCTTTTAAAAATACAAGGGTCAGCAGCCACACTGCAGTCAAATATTGCGAGAGAACCGTTCAGGCATTCTCTCAGCTTCTGCTACTGATAAGGAGAGAGAGTTTCAGTTATGCAGAACAGGTAGAGTGAAATTTGCCTTTTTTATTATTAAAAAGAAAGAAAATCTCATTAGTGTTCAGGACACAGAAGACCTCACAGCCTGTAGCTAAACACCCATATTTCTTTGAATATGAAAATATATTTCTTCCGAGGCGTGTGAAAAATTTCATCTGTAAAAAAACCCCCAAGCACAGCTCAGACTTTGGAAAAGGGGGAAGGGCCCCCCCTGCCCGACACAGCAGCGGCAGGTCCAGCGGGCAGCGCTCGGAAACACCGACTCCAGCCCACCCGGGCTACACACACAGCACAACAATCAGGGTGGGCACTTCTTGTTACATTAACAATTAACATACAATTTCACATTAAACATTAACAATTCCAGTACAAACAGATCTATCTATGCCCATGGAAACCTAAAAAGGACGGGATTTCTTGGGACAGATTATCCAGGCACGCCAAGGAGGATCCGTGCAATCTCATCTGTGACCACACAAGTTACCAACACATAATCTACAGATTGTAGATAAAAGGAGACCCGTTGCTGAAATCAAGCTATACAAACACACCAAAACCATGGAAGATTTTAAGTGATAGTGCTCTCAACCCTGTTATCAGGAATTAACTTTAATTCCTTCATTCAAGAATGAAAAGCTAAAAAATTGGTCGCTCTAGCTTACAAGGACTTTGGAGTTTGAAACAGGATATATCACAAAATATCTATTCGCTGTGGAGACTAGGTGATTGCAATCAGTCCCCCAAGCCTCATTAAAAATCCCACTCTGAATGCTACTCAAAATGCAAATCAGATTCAGTTTTGTTTGTTTGAACAAAACTAGTATGAATGGCAGAATATTTAATAGTGTTAAAAAGGGGAGACTTAATGATAACTGCTATATTAAATAATTAGAATAAGCAGAATTTGTCTCTCTACATTAGAAGACAATATTGCCAGAATTTTTTTACCTTTAGCAGGTTTGTTGTATACCAGACTACAGAAAGCGGCATGGGGCAGGTGAAAAGAAAAAAGAACAACCCACTATTCACGTGGGTTTAGAAATATTTTCCATATTGGTACAGAACAATTAACTCATGAAGAGCAATTCCATTCCCAACTCTCAATACTACCCTAAACTCATTCTATGTTGCCTTCCACTTTAGGTCACCAGAACTCTTTATTTTTACTAAACCAGTCCTGTCCTGAAATCCCAATGAACTGAGGTGATAATGCTGCTTCAGATTTTCATTTAGAATTAAAGAAAAAGTAAAAAAGCTAGGATTTGTTGTTGGTTTGGGGTTTTTTTTAAGCTTAAAGCCAGGGGATGACTGAGGGCAAAGAACAGAGAATTAGCTAATGTAACTCGGCAAGACCATCCACTGTGAGAAGACTTTTGCATGAGAGTGGGACAGTTGTTAGACTGCAAAGAGCACTCAGAAATGGGAAAAATGTTCTTCAAGCGCAGCTGTAAGAGACAGAAAAACCCCACCAGGGGAGCCAGCAGCAGGATGCAACAGAAACATTAAGGACACAGGGAAGCTGTTAAGTCACCCTTAAAATAGAAGTTAACTTTCATTTCTCCAGGGATTTTTACAGTACGCACATTTTAGTGTCTTCTAAGAGGAAAGAAGCACCAACCTGAATACATCTTGCTGAAGTGCTTGAAATACATAATACCTAAAGGAAAAACCCAGGAATAGCATAAACAAATTGAAAACCCGAATCTCTCAGAGCTTAATCATCTAAGCATTTGTTTAATTCCACCTATCCCCCTTCCCAGAAGATGTATGTCGCAAATCCTGAGCCCAGTTTCCAAAGAGACCAAGAAAGAGAAAGTTCATTTGGATTAAAGAGAGCAAGCTTTGGTTATCTGCTATCTTTGCATGCTTCCCAGAAAACCAATCATTTAGAAGTGGGACTTGAAATCTCTTTGGTCCAAGACGTTGAAATAAGATTTTTCTGATGAAGCAATTTCAGAGAAATGTAGAAACCACTACAGCTGCTCTTCCAACTTAAATACCTTTTGAGCCAAATCACAAGATTCACCACTCAGTTTTTGTTGTATCTGAGGGTTCATTTATGTGCATTTTCTCTGCTGCTGGCAATAAAGCCATTCTGTTTGGTTCATTAAAACAAATCCCAGACAACACTTTCAGAAAATTAGTCTTCATTGCAGACGAGCCCCGTGGAAATGGTACACGCTGACCAGAGACAGAGGCTGGAGAGCCCGAGGTCTGCAGTAACGGCATCCCCACCCCAAAGATGCCAAGGAAAGTACTTAAGGGCTGAAGGGCAGTTAGAAGCTCCACAAAGTAAAAGCCACAAAATAACACTCAGAAGCTGCCTTTGCATCTTGCCTCACCGGAATTACCGGAATGCACACCCCGTTCGTGGCACACGAGTCACACACTTCTCCAGCAAGTCCTACCTTATGGGGAATGAGCCGCTTCCCGCGTCACACGTGGCTCCCAGGGGACAGAGACCCTTTCCCTGCACAGTGCCATGCAGGCTGGGACTGGCCCACGCGGTGTCACGCTCCCGGCAGCCGGGTTTGTGCCCAGCAGTGGGTCAGACGCCCGGGACATTTGGGACAGGGACTCCCCTCAAGTTGCAGCCCTCAGAAGTGCAGGGCTCAGCTCGGTCACCTCAGCCCGCGTGCTACTTCGTACGCAAACAGCCCAGGAAGATTATTTTTTTTTTTTTATCTTTACATTTAGAAATGAGTGATATGGTCAATTAACTAACGGACTAGTTGTGCTACAGGCGTTTGACACGAGGAAGGTCAGAAGGACACAACGTAGGACACGACACCGAAAGCCCAACCACACAAGACTTCCGAGCGCCGCGGGAAGCTGCTGAAGCGAACGAGCGCGCCACGCGGACACGCAGGGGCTCAAGCTCCCCGTGGAGGCGCCGGGGTGAACATCCCCCAGGGCCTGCTGCAGTGGAGGGACCCCCTGGCACTGGCGTGTTCCCAACGTGCCACTTCCACCGACGCAGGGCGCGCGGCACTCCCGGGACAGCGGGGAAAGGTCACCCGCTGCGGGCAGGAGCAGGCGACAAAGACTGCCACAAGACCAACTCCGAAAAGCAGGAAGGGAGGATCAACACGTCAGCTCCCTTTTGGATTTCATAACTGTCCCCTGCAATTCTGCTAACAGAGGACAATGCTTGATGAGCACATTTATTTATATATGCCACCAATGTAATTTAACAAAGCTTTGATGCTGTACAGCTGTACGTTAGAGCTCAAGCTTCTTGAAAGCACTGTTTCCATAAATAATTGCAAGTAACTTGGCAAAGTAGAAGCCAAAGTAACCAAAAGATACAGCTTATTAAAAAATTATTTCCTTTGACTTAATTTGTATATATTAATATTATTTGCATAGAGCTAACAGATAAACAGTGTTTTCTCGAAACAATACAACATGGCAATTAAATAGGAAACACCTCCAACAAAAGATTATTTTTTAAATATTTTTTTTTAATTCCACCATTGTGAATTATTTTTAAAAATCTTACTTTGCAAACAACTGTACACCGTTCATCCTTTGAAAAGGACAGTTCCACATTTGATGGAACGAGAAGCATTAGTTGCCATGATATTTCTCTTTCCACCCACCACCAACTTCTGTCAAGCTTTCAAGTTCTGTTCCGTTCCCTGAAGAATTCCAAACTAATTCCCACAGCAAAATTGTATAGGTTAAGAAGTGAGCAGACGTCTTCACCTGGAAGATAGGCCCTGTACCTGAAGGCAAAGACAACCTAGCCACGGAGACAATTGGTGTTGTCACACTCCTGTACCGTTCCCCTATACACTAATTGCATAACACCCCATTGAAAGGGGGAAAAATACCAGGCAAAGAGACAATGTAAATGACCCCCCCTTTGAGCCCGAGGCCTCGGGAGGCACACGTACCCTCTGCTGTTGCAGGGAGACAGCTTTACTCCTTGTGTAAGGCAGCCAAAAGTTACAGAACATCAAAGAAAGTTATGTTTGCCGAGAACTGCATGAGCATTTTTAGCTTAGTGGTTATTTTCCAGAAAAAAAATCTTTATCCTATTTCTCCATAGGCTGTTGCTGCTATCAAGGAACACCACCACCATGCACCCCCCCTCCCCCCCAGTTCTGCACGGGCATTTCTTCATCACTCCTCCAGTTGTCACTCAGTTCTACCCTGCGTAATCCAGCCATAGCATCAGCGCCTGAGAAGCTGTACCTACTGGATGGCTTTCACTCTTCAGGTAATAAAACCTAGACAAACATTATGGAAGCACCAGTCCCAACATTTTCCCAAAAGTTTTGGTGCAACTTGTCGCCCTGCCCCCCAGCCCAAAGAACGGCAGCTACTACCAGCTGAGAACCTGAAACGCCACGGGAAATGTTATTTATCACTGCCTAACAAATCACTACCAGGAGTGCCATGGAAATCGTTCTGTAATTAAGAGAGGCCTTCTAGACTCTTAGCGTGTTACTAGTAACATAAGAGGCCAGTTTAAAAGACAGGTAGAGCAGATGATTTAACAACAGTGTGAACTTTCCATTTCCTATTTAATGAAATGGCCACTTTTTGTTGGCTGAGGGTTCATGTTTGACCTTCCAGGAAAAAAGGTTATTTAGAAATACACAAAGATAAAAAACTTAATCAAGTAGTGCAGGAAGCAGTGTACATACTTGGGGTGTCGGATGTCTGGCAGGGATCGCTCCAGCGCGATATTGTTGCTAACAAAAATGTTGAAGCCATTTTCCCTATAAGCAGAATCATCATGGTCTTCCTCTGTAAGAGGGTACGGCTTTCCATGTTCACCTTTCCCTACAATGAAACAAAACAATTTTTTGCATCAAACTGACAGCACAAAATGGACTACACAGACAAAAATCAGTTAGACTGAACTGCAGTTAGTACGCTGTGCCTGGAACACCACCAGGGAATTTTTTGCAGCGTCTTTAGTGACACTCTTGTGACTTCCATTACAAAAATACAAAGTAGATACAAATAACAGGACTCAAAAGTCCCTCTGAGTTCCCCCAATTCACCTAGCTTTCATTCTTTCCAGAGACACAATCAGCTTAAAGACGTTTTATAAATAAAAATTTGACTTGTAGATTAAGCTAAGACCTTTCTGCATCAGAATCGATCTTTCATAGCAAAATTACAAACAAACGGCTCCATCCTTTAGACTGACAGGGGGAACCTGCCTCTGGGGCTGCCCCACGCTGCAGCACCCCTCGCCGCCGGCCGTCCCTCTGGCTCCGAAGCTCAGGGCTCCCAGTGCTCCCACGCATGGCAAGGGAAGGAACCACGTCGCGCTCGGGGCTCCGTGAGCACCCTCGTGCTCCAAGGGACCCCCCAGCCCTGCTCGGTGCTCCCCACATCTCAGCTCTGCTAAGGTGCTTTCGGAAACGGGTTCCCTAAAGAAATCATCTGCTTGTTCCCTGGCAAAGCACAGGCTCTCCAGTCCAGCCCTTCGTTCCTGGGTTAGTTCTCACCATCAGCCACTTGCCTTGCTCAGTGCCTACCTCGGGCGACAGTACCTCCATCTCTTCCAGTCACAGCACAGAGAACAAACACAGAAAAGCAGCACACAAAAGCCTTCACTTCTTCTCAACTATTTCTAGCCTTCTCTCCCTTGCAGAGGACAAACTCTTCAGCATTTCCGAGCCCTTCGTGCCTACTCAGGTTCTCAAGAAGATAGCTTTCCTCCACGTCTAACTGATCAGCTTACAACCTCCCCATCGTCCCTCTCCCTGCGGGCTCAGCAGTGAGAAAACACCTCCCGTTACCTGAGCTCTTTTAGAGCCTGTAACCACCTTCCCAGCTGGATCCAATCCGGGACCTCAGCTAACGAGGGGCAGCTGCCGGAGGGGAGCAGAGCAGAGAAACCGCCAGGGGTGCCTTAAACCCACCGCCTCCTGGCCCTGCTGTAGATACTCAATTTTAGATATTTTGCTGATAATAATTTTTTTTATCCCAAACTCTGTGCATATAATTTCATTTAAATTCTTAATGAAAATAATGAATGCTACTTACAAGGGAAAAAAGGTAATTTGTATTGTGAAATGCTCTTTGTTTATGCTATTTTTTTACTAGCAGGTATCTTCTCATTTTTACTTTCAAACTTTTCAAATGCCCAACAGGCACATAACACTAACAAAATTGAGACTAAGATTCTATGTGAATCTTTATGATTTCATACTAAATATGGGAGAGAACTATAATACTAAAGAAGCAGCTGACGAGCCAGAGTGCTACTCAAAATTCAATAGTACAGGATATCAAATCTGCTTCATAAGACAGTAACAATAAGCTAATGTAACTCAGCCCCCAAGACATAGAAATTGTAGCCCCTCTCTTTCAGCACATATTCTAAATAGACCCAAAGTAACTATTTTTAATTTGCTTTTATTAAGAAACTTATCCAGATAATTCCTAATATAATGGAAATTCCAGAATAAATGACCTGCATAAGACATACTATTGCTAACAGCTGTTTTTACACTATAGGTCTCTGTATGTTCCAGCTATTCACCCTGTATTAAGAAAAGTGGTTTCTTTGCTTTGCTTTTCTTAAAGGAGTCCATTTTGGCAGATGAATATTTTCCATAGTTTGCTCAAACCAGGACAACATTGTGGTTTCTTCCTCTTGTCCCCTGCTAGTGAAAGTAAAGTACTTTTAAAGCGCTGTTCCACTATTCCCCATGGAATATGGAGTGCTGGCAGTGTGCAGAAGCCAAAAGAGCAGAAATCATGGTTGTTTTCTAGACCAACTCGGGAAGGGGCTGAACTTCCTCCTGCCGTGCTGCACAAGCATCTGAGGAATTGCAGTCTATAAACTGCTTTTGCCCTTACAGGTAAGCTGGGCCATGAGGTGCACTAGGAGCTGTGAAGCATGACTCTTTCCTGACGCTGTATTAAAATACACACACAGAGCATTAAAAGGGGTTTATGGGCTCTTATGAATCCTGCGGATATTTCTCCCAGTTTTCTTGTTTGCTCACACTCTCACCCACAGCTCCTCCAGACGGACGTCAGGTGCTCACCTACCAGACCCAGCTGAAAGCACTTGGCTGATTTCTCCAAAAGTGCTCAATGAGCTCATCTCTTATGAGCCACCTTGTGAGGAGAGAATTGGAGAGCTTAGAAGACAAGGATTAAAGAAAATTATGTACAACTTTTGGATAATCCGTGGGCGTGAAGGGCTCCCTTTGCACATGTTGCCATGTCTGAGTCTCCTCGGCAGTACAAATTACCCCAAGCACATTAACACCCTCTGCTGTCACCCATTTGCTGTCCTCGATGACCGATGGAAATTGCCATTGCTGCACACTGGTTTGGAGCTGGACTATCCAAGAGTTTACCTAAAGGGCCAGGGTGACAAAGGGAAACTTGACAACTCGAGAAGAGTAACATTCTGGTGGAAAAGAGCATGTCCCATTAGGGGCTACAGAGGCCACTTTAAACCCACCCAAGACAGACACAAGCCCTCCGCCTGCACCCTCTGCTCTGCCGGAAGGCAAAAGAGCAATTCAGAAAGCGCATCAGGGCTCTGAAGCATTGTAGAGGGGAGAGAGAGAGAGAAAAACCAGCCTGACGGTGGATTTTTGGCCCCTTTGGATTTGAAAGGGGGCTCACCCAGCAGTGATGGATAAAACCAACCCAGCACTAAGCCTTTACAATAACTCTCTGAGGCTGGTCTACAACTGCAGCACAAATAACCCCAGAAACTAAGGACAACCACAAGTTTTAGTTCCGTTACTTGGATTTTGATGTCTCAAGGAGAGGGGAAAGGAGGACAAGAACCCAAAAGCATGAGAACGACACGTGTATTCAACCTGGGCCCAAGGATCCCATCAGAACGCTCCACCGCGCGGGAACCTTAACAGCCCTGTTTAATTCCTACAGTGCTGCCTAACCTTTGTGATTACACAGTTATTACACTGATTTTTAACTCAGTACTTAATGTAAGAAGCATTTTGAAAATATGCTTTTTTTTTTTTCCTTAGGACACTATGATGGTTTTGGAGTCGGCATGTTGACGTTGCTTAGCATTGTGTTACTGTGAGGGTTTTAATACACCATCTCAAAATGCTTCTCCATAGATATTCTGCTAAAAAAATGGTAAAGTAAGATATTTTCACCATTCAGATAAAGTACTGGCCAAATAGCAGACACTCTAGAAGGCTTTTTTAGCCCCACTCAAGGATATGACGGTCTCCTAGGAAACAAGGCACTCTCTACCTAGCCCTAAAGGTTGTAAGTTTTATGCTTGACAACTCGTGATAACTGACGGTTCAAGCATCTCCTGCTCGTACCACGTGAGATACAGCAGAAGGGGAATAAACCCTCTTGTTCAGCAGATGGCAGGAAAGCGAGAGGAGCAGGGTGAGACAAGAAAATAAAAAACACTCTGTATCCTCAGTACAAATGTGTAATAGAGTAATGCTCTGGGTAACCCATGTTGGTATAGGTGCCAGGTATGATAATTATGAAGAAAAAAGAGGTATTGTTGGCAAAATATATCAGCTACAAATAAACTTGAACATGCAATACGAGTTCTGCACTACTTCCATGTGCAATGGATGGGGGCCTTGCTTAAACTTATAAACAACAAAACACATTGCCACAGTTCTGCTTTCAGGGTCTGTTAGGTTTTCTTTTGCGGGGTTGTTTTCACAATTCAGGCGAACATTATTTATAATTCAGTAGACATGGTTAAAAAGATGGGATTTGCCATATAAGTTAAAGGAAGCTAAGCAACTGCTTGACATCCTTGACAGGAAACTGAGTGGATAAAGAACATAAGCCACTCAGTGTCTGCGGGGAAGAACTGTGTACAAATCTGAATTATTTACTGCTTATACTCACTGCTATTAGTTTACTCAGGCAAGACTTCACAGTCACATCAAGTCAATCCTATAATTTGCAGGAATATTTAAACACACCCTTTAATTCAAGCGTTCAAGCATCCTTTAATCCAGTAACAGTTGTAATAGCGAATAAGAATTCTCCCTGTGCTAAATGTTTACTAAATAAAAGGAGTTTACTTTAATACATGAACCTACAAATCATAGAATAATAGAATCACAGAATGGTTAGAGTTGGAAGGGACCTTGAAGATCACCCAGTGCCACCCCCTGCCCTGGGCAGGGACACCTCCCACCACACCAGGCTGCTCCAAGCCCCGTCCAACCTGGCCTTGAACCTCCAGGGATGGGGCAGCCACAGCTGCTCTGGGCAACCCCGGCCAGGGGTCACCACCCTCAGAGGAGAGAATTTCTTCCTGAGATCCCATCTGAATCTCCCCTCTGCCAGTGTAAAATTGTTCCCCCTCGTCCTGTGGCTCCACTCCCTG